>JAQQSW010000069.1:122805-133463 GCA_028646575.1 Pseudocheirus occidentalis
AAAAATATTTATTGCAGCTCTCTTTGTGGTGGCAAAACCCTGGAAATTAAGGGGATGCCCATGAAGTGGGGAATGGCTAAACAAGTCGTGGTATATGTATGTAATGGAATACTATTGTGCTATAAGAAATGGGAGGATATAGTGTTTATATTCACCTAGAGAGGCTTATACAAACTGATGCTTAGTGAGAAGAGCAGAACCAGGAAAAATTTGTACACTATCACAGACACATCATATGTGTGAACACCAACTTTGATAAACTGGACTCTTCTCAGCAATGCAGTTATATGACAACTAAGTCTCAGGATGGAAGGAGATGTTTACATTCATAGAAAGATCTAGAAAAAACAGAATTTAAATGGAGACTGAAGCAATCTGCAGGCTATTGTTCTTTTTCATGTTTGGTTCTCTTTCTTTTTTCCCATTTTTCACTCCATTGATTACAACCCTTATACACAAACAAACTTATGTCCAATGTGAAAGTATTTGCAGGTCCTGTACTTGATTGCATGCCACCATGGGGGAGAGGCAAAGGGAGGGGACAAAATTTGAAACTCAATGTATTGTGGAACTGAATCTTGTAAACTAAAAGCAAATAAACAAGTGAATTGTTAAAAAAAGAAATAAATATATATAAAAAAAGAAATGACTCTCCTTAAGGGTCAAAGATAAGTAAGGAGGGAAATGAGACTAGGATAGGGGTGACAGAGTAGGAGAGTAAGAAGAATCAAGCTACTGAAGATTATAATTAAGGTGACAAAGAGTGTAAGGAATAAGGAGTATTTGGAAATATAATGAAAGATAGCAGAAGAAAATTTATGATTATAGTACAATAAAAGAAAAATAATTTTGATTGGTTTATGACCACCTAGGTAAGTGACAAAAGTGGATTGAAGATGGGGATGATAAGAGTTTAGAACTTCAAGCAATGGTGAAGAAAGATTTTGGAAGGATCATTGATGTAGGTCATGAAGTATTTTAGGTTTTTGGCAGATATAAAATTAAGAGGAACTTAGTACTAGATTAAAGTCACTAAGGACAATGAGAGAGTTCAGAAAATAAGTAATGAAAGCAAAGATATTATCAAATCATATGAATGAGTTCCAATGAGATTAAATTAGAATTATGTATATCAAGAACTTTGGAAACCTTAAAGTGCTTCATAGATGCTAGTTATACTTAAATATTATTGTATTAACTTGAATGGTAGAGATATTTAATGATGGCAAAAAATGATGGGATCTGGAAGTGACAGTGGGAAGCAAGAAGTCTGTTGACTTCACTACTTGGTCCTATGAGAGAGATTGTAGAAATGTGGAGTTCTCAAAGGAAATTTGAGGTTAGCAAATGTGAATCTTAGGAATTATTATAAAGGGAAGAAATCCAGGATGAAAGGGAGAGATTTAGGAAGAGGGGAGTGTTTGGAGACAAAGATAATGAGTTCAATTTCTAGAAGAGAGCTTAAATACCATCTAGTCCAACCTACTTGTTTACAGATAATAAAACTGAGGGCAAGAGAATTTAAGTGGTTTGCCAAAGCTTATGCAGGTAGTGACAAAGGTCAGGTGTCAACCCTGCCTTTTGATTTCTACTGTACTAATTCAAAGCTTATTGAGGCACTATAATAGAGCACTGATTAATGGAAATATGTCACAATGGTTTTCTCATGAAAGAAATTTTCAACCTACATTTACTGAATTGAATTGACATTAAAGTAGAGAAAGTCTTCTCATGGTATATCCCATGTCATATTTTATTCAATATTTTTTCAGTGACTTAAATGAAGATGTGGGAGACTTGCTTATCAAATTTATAGATAACAAAATTTGGGTGGGATAGCTAATATATTAGATGACATCATCATCATCATCATCATCATCATCGTACTACCTCAACAAATTAAAATGAGCCCAAATCTAACTAAATAAAATTTAATAAGGAAAAATTCTAAATTTCTGTATTGCAATATTAAAAAAATATAAGTACTGAATTCATTTCATGATGCTCCAAAATGCAGGAATAAGACTAGGTAGAAGTCTCAGATGTTGACATCAGTGTTTGATCAATGAGTTAATTCTCTATATTGAATCTAATTCTCCTGCTAGAATCCTGATGTCACTAAGCTGTAGAAACTGTGCCTTATAAAAATTTAATTTTATGCCCATGACAGTGGTCTGTATATCATATGTTTTCTAAGAAAGAAGTTTATTAAGTTGACCATAATTTAAAAATATTTTGAAGGACCAAGTCATGCCAATTCATGCAATGTATTTTAAAAATTTCATTAAGACTAAGAAAATAGAGATAATAGGATGAGAAATTATTTCTTAAAGCTATACTATCTACTTTCAATCATGGATTTAAAATACTCTTACATGGATAGAAGAAATGATAATAACTTATAGCAAAATTATTAAAAAAGGAAACGTCTCAATTGCTATGACTGATTCTTATAGTCTTAACTTGAATTGACTCAGTATCCAGTTTCTGTTTTAGCATGTCCAATCTAATTAAGAGAATGAAATAATGAACAAGGAGAGGTAAAGAAACCCCAGGATTCTCTACTCCAACTACTCCTTTTCTGAATGAGTAGCAAATAATTTGAGAGTTTTTAAAACTGTTCAATCCTGGTCCCTGTTTTTAACTTACTCATGCCTGGTCTCCAGAGTGGGGTGGAATGGAGACAAAAGGGATTTTTGGAAGAGAGATTAAAAAGTTCGGTGGATCTATTTGTCCCAATATCAATGACTACACATTTTAAAATAATTTTGCTTAGTGCACAATAGGCTAAATCAGATTGAATCATTTTTTTGCCTAATATCTATAATAGTATGCTTTTTTAATAATGATAGAAAAATATAACAGTCTTCCTGATTAGCTATGTAATTTTGCCAAATTCTTGGTGATTATATTTTCTTTATATATTTTGGCACAAGAGTCATTGGGGGAAAAGTTGGAACACTAAGTGGATGGAATTATTACCTTTTTTCTTTACTCAGCTAGAAAGGATTTACTCCTTTTCCGTCAAATGGAGAATGTGATTAGGAAACCTGGGGTAGTTGGAGAAAAAAATTACTTTACTTCACTTATTCTTTTTCTTGTTTTAAGTTAGTGCACCATTAAAGTCATTTTCCCTTTGTTGTCCCCAAGTCCCCAAAGCACTTTCCTCATTTCTGTCTGGCATTTTGTAGACTTTCCACATATAAGGTAATGCTATCCTTTGACAGGACTACCACAACAAGGTCTGCTGAATTTCAAACAGGCTCCCTTTCTGTTTGGAGGAATGAACAAGAGCACTAATCATGCTTCTAAGTAAGAGAAGGGTGGTGAAGGCAATATACAAAAGGGAAAAAAATACTTTATGCTTTTTTCCTGATATAAATGTTTGGCAAGAATGTGATCCTGGACTTGTGAACTCAAATAAATGGGGTCATGGACACATACTCATACATATATCTTTCACATTGATTGGAATGGACCCAGGCCTGATTCGAAAGGAGATGCTCAGACAACTTCAAGTTGGACTCAAAATAATGTAATTTGAACTATCCCTCCCTGAGGGAATGAAGGTTATTATCATGATGGAAAAATGCCATAGACATTTCACTATTTAGGAAAGCTTTGCCATTATCTCTACTGGATAAAGAAAAACAATAGAATTCAGTAGCCAGTTTATGTGACATCGAGTTCTGCATTTGCTTTTTGGGTTTTCACTTGTCTGTCTTTGTTTCTCTATTCACTTATTTTAGTAATTGTTTATGAAAGATGCATTATGCGTGAAGGATAAGCATTTGTGTGCATATAAGAAGTGGGGAGAAGGTATCAAAAGTTCAATTCAAAAAGTATTTACTACATCTCTACTATGTGGAAATCACTAGAGAAGATATTGACCACCACTGAAATTGTCAACTGGTAAGGAGGAGAACAAAATTGCCAAATATTTATAATTTAAAATATACATGATGAGTACATTTGAGAGGTGCAATCAACATGTTATGATAAAAGGATAAAAAGACATGGTCTTTTCCTTGATGGAGGTCCTGAAAGAAAGAACTGGCAGGTATGATTGCGAAGTAATGATCATGGAAAATGGGAGAACTACCATAAAATCAAAGTCAGTGATTTTGATTTAGAACAAGAGACAAAAATAATATTATGAAAGCAGCAAACTCTCTCAAAACTAGAGTGAACAAAATAGAAGATAATGGCTCCATGAGACAACAAGAATATAAAAAGAGTCAAATAATTTTACATAATAAAATAAAAGTTAAGGTATATTATAACAAAAATAAATAACCTGAAAAACAGATCTAGGAGAAATAATTTAAAAATCATTAGGCTACATGAAAGACATGACCAAGAAAAAAAAGTGTCTGGATATCATAATTCAAGAAATCATTAAAAAAGAGAAAGGAAATAAAACCTCTTAGGTCTTTTAGAACCAGAGGATAAGTTGAAAACAGAAAACAATCCACGAGTTAATATATTACAAGAAACCCCCAAAATGAAAACTTTAGGCTAGAGTCAAAACCCAGAGTTTCCAGGTCAAAGAATAAATTTTGCAAGCAGCCAGAAAAAAATGAATTCAAGCACCAAAGTCAGTATTACACATGATTTGGTAGCCTCCATCATAAAGGAGTAGAGACCATTGAATATGATCCTCAAAAGAGAAAGGGTATAGACTTATCACTGAGAATGGTTTGCCCAGGAAAACTAGTGTAATCATAAAGAAGGGGAACAGTAATTTAAAAATCAATACCTTTTGGCCTGAGCTTACATACTTAGAATGAACACCATCAACACTTTTGACCATAAATCTAACTACTCTACTCTTAGGGTTCAAAGTGGTCAGTAGCCTCATGTGTGTTATGTGTAAAATAAAATGGCTCCATAGTGTGTATATTTTTCTTCTAATAAATACTTAAATCTTTATATAGAAGAAAAGGGAGGGTGGAATTGTAAAAAATACATATTTTCACATTCCATATTTTTTGGAACATGGTACTTATGAGAACTTGTATTGCTTCATACATACACCTATAAACATACGGATATATGTAACAGAAATTTTGTTCTTTCTTAAGGGCGTGAAAATGGAAGGTTAAGGAAGCAAATTTTCGTGGAATAAAAAAATATTATTTAAATATGCTTCTGAGTGATATTCCATATCTTTTCACCCAATAATTGTATGATACTGTGGAATAGAATGTCTGAGCAAGCTAAGATCATTTCTAACTGGGGTGGGTCAATGTAGGCTTTAGGGAGACATGACATTTTATCTGTACCATTTGCTGTTCAGTTGTATGCATCTTTGAGACCCTGTTTGGGGTTTTCTTTGCAAAATACTGAAGTAGTTTGCCATTTCCTTCTCCAACTCATTTTACAGATAAGAATACTGAGGCAGACATGGTTGAGTGACTTGCTCAGGTTCACATAACTACTAAGTGTTTGAGACCAGATTTGGACTTAGGAAGCTAAGTCTTCCTGACCCCAGGACCAGAGCTCTAATACCTGGGTCATTTTCCTGCTTTGGGCTTTAGGGAAGGTATCTAGCAACCACATACCATACTAGCTAAGAATGTTTCTGTTAGGGTTATATTAGCTGGAATCTTGTGTGTTGTGGTATGTGTGTGTGTGTGTGTGTGTGTTTTCTTAGATATTCCACCATTTGGTAGACAAGAGCAGGGATTTAGCAAGAAAACAGTAATGGGGAAAGAACCATGAACATCAGATTTCACTACAAGAGAGCAAATATGGCAGTGTTGAGTAATTGTTGCTTGTCCTTCATTTCGAAGAAGGCTAATGACATCACAGGGTTATGTCTTGACTTTGACACAGTTACACAGTTACCAGCCACACTCTCTCTTCCAGAGTCATTGAAAGCCAGTCACAAGACAAAGTCAGGATAACTGGTGATGGCCAAGGATGCAATGGGTGACCTTGGCATTTTTGATGTCTTACCAAGCTGTAAGCACTATTTAGGACCTGCTTCACCTACCTTTATGGTTGTTGGAACAAATTGTTCTCACCCACCCATATCAATGGGGAAATCTTTTCTTGCTTGGGGTTGATATCCCCTAACTCTTCAATCAGTTTGAGGCCTTTTGACCTCAACCTGATTTAGTTGGTTTAGAAGTGGTTTCACAGGTATGACTGCTGTACATGCTACAACTTTTAGAAATCACAAGTAAGAGCAAGGTAGACACCAAAGGTGAATGACAAAAGCCCCTAAAAAGATCTTGGCAAATCCTCACATTAGAGGTGTTAGTGTTTCCTGAACATACCATATACCCAATGTTGAATGATACAAAATAGATAGTGCACTTTTATGCTTTCTTTCTCTTCTTTTTCTCTCCGTAGTTTTTTCCTTATATTTAAATTTATTTATTTACTTTTAGTTTACAACATTCAGTTCCACAATCCCTTGAGTTTAATGTTTTCTCCCCTCCCCCTTCTTCCATTCTCTCCACACACCCCCGCCCCACTGGTGCCATGCAATCAAATATAGGTTCCACAAAAACCTTCACGTTGAATATTAGTCATGTTGTAAGGAAGGATTATGACCAATGGGGTTAACAATGAGAAAGAAGGGACAAAACAAAACACAAATGGGAGAGTGCAAATAGTTTGCTTCAATCTACAGTTAGACTCTACAGTCTTTCTCTGGATATCTCTCTCCATCATGAGTCTTTTGTAGTTGTCTTATAAGCTTGTGTTACTGAGAGGAGCCAAGAGTATCAAAGTTAATTGTCACACATACAATGTGTCTGTAATTGTGTACAAAGTTCTCCTGGTTCTGCTCTTCTCATTCAGCATCAGTATATATGTCTCTCCAGGTTATTATGAAGTCTGTTTACTCTTCATTTCTTCTAACAGAATAGTATTCCATTACATTCATATACCACAACTTGTTTGGCCATTCCCAAATTTATGGGCATCCTCTTGATTTCCACTTCTTTGCCACCACAAATAGAACTGCTATAAATATTTTTGTACATATGAGTCCTTTTCTCACTTCTATGCTTTATTTGGGATAGTGGCCTAGAAGTAGTATTTCTGGGTCTAAGGGTATGCACTTTTTTTATAGCCCTTTGGACATAGTTCCAGATTGTTTTCCAGAATGGTTGGATCAGTTCACAACTCCACCAACAATGCATTAGTGCTCCAATTTTCCCACATCTTCTCCAACACTTATTTTCCTGTTTTGTTGTCTTAGTCAATCTTACTGGTGAGATGTAGTCCCTCATAGTTGTTTCGATTTGCATTTCTCTAATCAATAGTGATTTAGAGTATTTTTTCATATGCTTATAGATATCTTTAATTTCTGCCTCTGAAAACTGTCCATTGATATCCTTTGTCCATTTATTGATTGAGGAATTATTTGTCTTCTTATAGATTTGACTCCGTTCTCTGTATATTTTAGAAATGAGGCCTTTATCAGAAATAGTGGATGCAAAAATTCTTTCCCAATTTTCCGCTTCCCTCCTAATTTTGGTTACATTGACTTTATTTGTGCAAAAACTTTTCAATTTAATGTAATCAAAATTATCCATTTTGCATTTTGTAATGCTCTCTAACTCTTGTTTGGTTATAAAATCTTCCATTCTTGGTAAATCTGACAGGTAAACTATTCTTTGCTCTCTTAGGTTGCTTGCAGTATCAGCCTTTACATTTAGATTGTGTGCCTATTTAGACTTCATTTTGGTATAAGGTATATGGTATCTATATCCAGTTTCTTCCATAATATTTTCTAATTTTCCCAGCAGTTTGTCAAATAATGGGTTCTTATCCCAGAAGTTGGGGTCTTTGGGTACATCAAACAGTAGATTACTATAGTCATTGACTATTGTGTCTTGTGTGCTTAATCTATTCCATTGATCCACTACTCTATTCCTCAGCCAGTATGAAGTAGTTTTGATGACTGCTGCTTTATAATACAGATTAAAATCTGGTATGGCTAGGCCACCTTCCCTAGCATTTCTTTTCATTAATTCCCTTAATATTTTGATCGTTTTCTTCTTCCAGATGAATTTTGTTACTATTTTTTTCTACCTCAATAAAGTGATTTTTTGGTAGATTGATTGGTATGGCACTAAATATGTAAATTAATTTATGTAAAATTGTCATGTTTATCATATTAGTTCTACCTAGACATGAGAAGCTGATATTTTTCCAATTATTTAGATGTGACTTTATTTGTGTAAAAAGCGTTTTGTTATTTTGTTTATATAGGTCCTGGGTTTGTTTTGGCAGGTAGATTCCCAAATATTTTATAATGTGTACAGTAACTTTAAACAGAATTTCTCTTGCTATCTCTTGCTGTTGGATTTCATTAGAAATATATAGGAATGCTGAGGATTTATGTGGGTTTATTTTATGTCCTGCAACTTGGCTAAATTTATTATCTCAAGCAGTTTTTTACTCTATTCTCTAGAATTCTCTAAGTATATCATTATATCATCTGCAAAGAGTGATAGCTTAGTTTCTTCTTTGCCTGATCTGATTCCTTCAATTTCTTTTTCTTCTCTTATTGCTATTACTAACATTTCTAGTACCCAATTGGATAAGAGGGGTGATAGTGGACATCCTTGTTTCACCCCTAATCTTATTGGAAAGCTTCTAGCTTATCCCCATTACATATAATACTTGCTGATAGTTCTAGACAAATGCTAGTTATTATTTTAAGGAAGTCTCCATTTATATCGATACTTTCTAGTGTTTTAAAAAGGAATGGCTAATGTATTTTGTCAAAAGCCTTTTGGGGGCATCCATTGAGATAATCATGTATGTTCTGCTAGTTTTGTTGTTGACATGATCAATTATACTGATAGTTTTCCTAATATTGAACCATCCATACATTCCTGGAATAAATCCTACCTGATAAAGTGTATTATTATTGTGATAAGTTGCTGTAGTCTTTGTGCTAATGTTTTATTTAAGATTTTTGCATCTATATTCAGAGGGAAATTGGTCTATAATTTTCTTTCTCCATTTTATCTCTTCTCAATTTAGGTATCAGAACCATATTTGCATCATAAAAAGAATTTGGTAGGACTCTTTCTTCTCCAATTTCCCCAAATAGTTTGCAGAGTATTGGAACAAATTGTTCTTTAAATGTTTGATAGAATTCACTAGTAAACCCACATGACTCTGGAGATTTTTTCCTAGGGCATTTTTTGATGGCTTGTTCAATTTCTTTTTCTGAAATAGGGTTATTTAAGTATTTTACTTCCTCTTCAGTTAATCTGAGCAACTTATATTTTCATAAATATTCATCCATTCCACTAAGACTGTCAAATTTATGGGCACATAATTGGGCAAAATAATTCTTAATTATTTTTAAATTTCCTCTTCATTGGGGGTAAATAAACCTTTTCATTTTTTATACTTGTAATTTGGTTTTCTTCTTTCTTTTTTTATCATATTGACTAAAGGTCTATCAATTTTATGTTATTTTTTTCATGAAACTGGCTCTTAGTTTTATTTATTAATTCAATAGTTTTCTTAATTTCAATTCAACCAATTTCTCCTCTGGTTTTCAGTATTTCTAATTTAGTATTTAATTGGAGAGTTTCAATTTGTTCTTTTTCTTTTTTTTTCCTTTTCCATTTGCTTTTTGGAGGGGTAAGGCAGGGCAATTGGGGTTAAGTGACTTCCTGAGGTCACATGGCCAGCAAGTGTTAAATGTCTGAGGCTGGATTTGAACTCAGGTCCGACTGGCTCGAGTCACTGCACCACCTAGCCACCCAATGTGTTCTTTTTGTAGATTTTTCAGTTGCATGACCAATTTATTGATCTCCATTTTCTCTATTTTATTCATGTATGCATTCAGATATAAAACTTCCCCTAAAAACCACTTTCCATGCATCCCACAAGTTTTGGTATGTTATCTCATTATTGCCCTTCTATTCAATGAAGTTACTTATTGTTTCTAAAATTTCTTGTTTGATCCACTTATTCTTTAGCATTAAAATATTTAGTTTCCAGTTAGTTTTTTAGTCTGTCATTCCATGACCCTTTATTTCCTTTAATTTTTATTGCATCATGATCTGAGAAGGATGAATTTAGTATTTCTGCCTTTCTGTATGGAATTGTGAAGTTTTTATGCCCTAGTACATGGTCAGGGGGTAGTTAGGTGGCACAGTGAATAGAGCACTGGGCCTAGAGTCAGGAGGACCTGAGTTCCAATCTGGCCTCAGACCCTTAACACGTACTAGCTGTGTTACCTTGGGCAAGTCACTTAACCTCAATTGTCCTGCATTCTTCCCTCCAAAAGGGAAAGAAACCCAAAATAACCTAGTACATGGACAGTTTTTGTGTATGTGCCATGTACCACTGAGTGGAAGGTATATAACCCCATTCAGTTTTCTCCAAAAGTTGATCATATCTGCCTTCTCTAAAACTCCTTACCTTCTTGTTTATTTTGAGGTTAGATTTATCAAGTTCACAGAGGGGGAGATTGAGGTCCTGTAATGGTAATCAATTTGTTTGATATACTTAGGGTTAAGTAGATCCTAGTAACTTAGGGCTAAGTATAGAACTCTGTCCATTGGTGAAAAGGTGTGAATTCCCCTGGTGAAAAGATGTGAATTCCCCTGTTGAAGTGGAAGAATGCCATTGGCTGAGACACTCCCCTGTTCACTTGGGAGAAGGCCAGT
>JAQQSW010000070.1:0-65680 GCA_028646575.1 Pseudocheirus occidentalis
GAAAGTAAGAGAGCAGAGCATGGGAGGGCCTTTACAGTGGGATTGCTGTTTTAGGGTTGGGGCAGGGGAAAGATGGGAAGAAAATATGTAATTCAAAAATGTCATGAAAATGAATGATGTAAACAAGAAAACAAATTTTAAAAAAGGCAAAAAAAAATAATAATCCCAACTACTGATCATTCAACCTTCCCTCAAAGACTCTCCAACAATGGCAAATTCACTGGGTCCTGAGGTAGCTCACTCTACTTTTTATTATTTCTAGGATAAACATCCCCATTTCTTCCAACTAATCCTTATATGATATGGTCCCTACTCCCCTTACCATCCTGGTCATCCTCTGCTAGACCTTCTCCAGGTTTTCAATACTTTGATATTGATAGACTTATAACCTTGTAATTCCCTCCAACACTTCAGAGCACCCACACCTTCTTGTCCTATGTGACTCATGCCCTCCACAGGATGGTCCCCAGATACCAGATACCATAAACATTGCTACTTCTGTGAAATCCATCGAGTTAACCTGATGTAGCCTAACCATGCCCCCCCAACCATGCCTTGGGTGACTTTTAATTTTTCACCGGTGGTGCTATCCCCTGACTTGTATGTGGCCCTTTGGGAATCACTGGAAGCATACCGATGTTAAAAAGATAAGCCTTTGTTTCCAGGAGAGTTTGGGGATTACTAAAATCACTTCAAAATTTCCTAAAGTCAAAACAGCAGCTTTCATCTTTCTGTGTAACTGGTTTCAGTAGCATCATGGTCCACCCACAGCATTTTTCCAAGACAGATATAGGGGAGTTTGCAAGGTTTTGCTGGACAAAAATTCAGGGCTTTGTTGTTAACCAATTAGCATAATAAAAGCAAGAGTGTGGGCACAGAGGATGGAAGGAAATGGTCTGACTTTCTTCATTTAGCTACTTACTGTCTTTGCTCACCTTCCTTCCCACAGCATTTGGAGCAAAATGAGTTTCTTAGAGCTAGCCTTCTCCTAGCTTCTGAGGGGTGGAGATGGGGAGGAGTCTGGTTTTTTTATTTGTTTTTGTTACAGGCCCAGATTTGGGCTTTGGGAGCACAGGATCTACACAAAGGGTTAAACAGTTGGTGCTGTTGCTCGGTCATGTCCTACTCTTCCAAGACCCCATCTGGGGTTTTGGTAGGGTTGTTTTGGGTTTTTTTTGCTTTTTGGAGGGAGAAGGCAGGGCAATTGGGGTTAAGTGACTTGCCCAAGTTCATATGGCTAGTAAATGTTAAGTGTCTGAGGCCACATTTGAACTCAGGTCCTACTGACTCCAGGGCCAGGGCTCTATTCATTGCACTACCTAGCCGCCCCGATCTGGGGTTTTCTTGGCAAAGATACTGGAAGGGTCTGCCATTTCCTTCTCCAGCTCATTTTACAGGTGAAGAAACTGAGGCAAACAGGACTAAGTGACTTGCCTGGGGTCACAGAACTAGTAAGCTTCTGAGGCCTTATTTGGACCAGAGTCTTCCTGACTCCAGGCCCAGCACTCTATCTGCCAGCTGCCCCTGGTTAAACAAGAGTTACAAGGAATTTCTAAACCTAAGTGAGATAGTGATCTGGACCCCTGGACTTTGAATCTGTATTAGACTGAGGTGATCAAAAGAACAGAATTCTTCTTGGTCTGAGAGAGGCACTCTGGACTTTACTGGCTGTCCCTTGTGAGACTAGTTTAGGGCAGCTAAGCGGCTGGCCCAGTGGATAGAGCCTAGGGCCTGGACTTAGGAAGACTGGAGTTCCAATCCGACCTCAGACACTTACTAGCTGTGTGACCCTGGGAAAGTCACTTAACCTCTGGCTGCCTCAGTTTTATCAGTTGGAAAATAGGTTTAATAATAGCACCTACCTCCCAAAACTGTTGTGAAGATCAGATGAGATATTTAGCAACATGCCTGGCACATACTCAGGCGGTAGTTGTCAAAGAGAACAAAAATGACATCACTATGTTGAGATCAAGGTACAGCGTGTCCAACTGTGGCTGATCAGACTAATACGAGCTTGGGATGCTCTACCGCAGGTCAGGCACAAATAGTTCGTGTGAACATTTGGATGGATTCTCTGAATTTGCACGTCCCTCGTCTGTTTTGAACTACATCAGTTCTGCTTCGCTCGTAGAGCACAGCACCTTCTCTGACGTGGGCACACCAAGATGGGCAGTCCCATACCAGTGTCTCCCATGTCACCCAATCAATTCCAGAGTTCTTAAGAGAGACTTTGAGAGTGACCCCCATGGGAGCGCTTGTTCTGAGATCTTCATAAAATAGACTTTTTGGCTACTGTACATTTGGCATTCACACAATGTTGCCAGCCCATAGTCGTGGCACATTCTTGAGCAGAGTTTGAATGCCTGGCAGTTCAGAGCTAAAAAGGGCCTGTTTCTGGGACCTTATCCTGCCGGGTGATCTTCAGACTCTTCCTAAGACAATTCAAATGGAAGCAATTCAGTTTCCTGGCATGACGCTGGTAGGCTGTCCAGGTTTCACAGGCATACAACAATGAGGTCAGCAAACAACTCTGTGTAGACCTTCAGTTTGGTAGGCACCCTAATACCTCTTCTCTCTCACACTTCCCTTCAGAGCCTCTCAAACACTAAGCTAGCTATGGCAATGTGTGTGTCAACCTCTTTTTCAATGTGTACATCCCTGGAAAGTAGACTGCCAAGGGAAGTGAATTTATGCACAACATTCAGAACTTCTCCATTTGCTGGTAACCAATGGTAACATACAGATGGTGTGGTGCTGGCTTATGGAACAACTGTGTTTCTTGGTGTTAATTGTTAAGTCAAAATTAGCATAAGCTGCCGAGAATCAATCCAGACTTTGTTGCTACTCACCTTCAGAGGCTGCACTGAGTACACAATCATCTGAGCACAAAAAATCACGCACCAGCTCTCCCTCCACTTTAGTCTTGGTGTGTAGCCTTTTCAAGTTGAAGAATCAGTATATCAGTGCAACAGCTGACCTTGATGCTATGATTGTCTTCGGTGAAGGCATTTGACAACATGGCTGAAAACGTCATGCTAAAAAGCATGGCAGCAAGCACGCAGCCTTGTTTTACACCCCAAAGCATTTAGGCCAGCAAACTGGAAACATGTCCCGTTCAGGGTGCCATATTTCAGGTGGGACACTGACAAACTGTAGGAAGCATGTTCAGCAGAAGCAGACCTGAATGGTGAGGAATCTGGAAACCTTGCCATATGAAGTTTGAACCATTAAAGAAATTTGGAATCTTGTCTTGAGAATGCCTTACGGAGGAAAGAGAGGATGTGATACCGGCTTCAGTTATTTGAAAGACTTTCATTGTGAGAGAGGGGAATAGAACTTGTCCTGCTTGGCCTCAGAGGGCAAGACCAGGGCAAAGGGTAGAAATGAAAGGGTAGCATTCAGAATCATTTGTTTTAAACCCATCAGTGAAATGTCCAAGCAGAGGTTGCAGGGCCCAATGTCTGTGACACCATAGGTAAGGGAGGCTGTTCGAGGTGATCTCTAATGTACCCTGTAAGTCTTCCATCTCCCTTTCCCCTTTTCCTTTACATCTGCTCCTAATCCCAGACTGGAAGGACAGTTATTATGGGAAAGGTGGGAAGGTAGAAACACAAAGCCATATGGGACACACAAATAAATCTGAGAAGTCAGATTTCCCCCTACCAATACAGGGCACCAAGCTCTGTTGGCCTTCAGCTTCCTTTTCCCTTCCTCTTACCTCCTTCCATCATCTCCAGGTCCTTTCCCATGACAAAGCACGGTGCCTAATATCCTCTTCAGATCTGAGAAAATGGAGACTGGTGTACTCTTGGGTGCTGATTCATTCCCTTCACATAGGCTGAAATTCCTGGAGGTTGGGGGTGGCCCATAGAGCCAGGATAGGGAGTACTGAGGTCAAAGAAGACAGTCTTCTACAGCTCTTTATCCCTGTGATTTAACTTGCCTGAAGGCTCAACAGAGAATTCAGCAGTATCTTCCATCTCTGTTGCTGGCCCGGGAGTCCAAGTTCCAACCAGTTCAGAGGAGGGACAGAAAACTAGTCAGCTTACTGAATCCCAGCACTGACAAGGCTTCTTAGACCACCTTGGGCACTTGTGATCAGGGGCCCCTTGGGTTCTGAATCATCATCATCATCATCATCATCATCATCATCATCATCATCTAGGATTTATATAGTGCTTTAAAGTTTACAAAACACTTTACATACATTATTTGATTTAATAATGTACCAACCAACCACTCCTTTGGCCACTTAAACTTAACTCTGAAACTTGAGTCTTTCCTCCCCACCCCAACATCTATCATGTCTGTTCCCTCAGGAATGTCAACTTCCCAAGGTCCCAGAAAAGTCACACACAGAGGTATCCACAGGCAGTCAGGGAAGAGTGCTGATGACCATATTGCCAAACAATTTCTGCAAGTTGAAGAAGCAAGCACAGAAAATTGAGAGGGAAAAGAAAATGGCCTGCTTTGCTGACATCAGAGATTGGTGAGAGGTTGGAACCACGTGGCAGTCTGGCTGATGAAGGACTAGCCTGATGGATCAGTACCACTGACTATGACTAGTTTATTGCATTGCCCTGGGCAGAACATGCTTACTGATAACTTCCCATTTCTTACTTCAAAAAGGTCTCGGGAACATGCTACTAGAGAATCTGTTTAAACACGATATCTGGGGGCCAATGTAGTCCCCAAGAAGCATTTTCTTAGCATTGGCACCAAATATGTGAACATACACTCAGGTCTACAGAGAGAAGGCTCATCCAAAATTCTGGCCACTGACTCACCCCTCCCCCAAACCGCCACAGCCTTCCCAACCTTGGAACCCTCCATAGTGGGTAGGGAGTCTGGCACCCAACCTTTCAGAAGTAGGTAAGAGAAGTCATCTTTGTTCTGGTATATATGAACGGGGTGGGGGGGGACTCAGAAAAGGCAAATGACATTTTAAAAATGTTTCACCCTGTATACTCAAGTAATTAGAAACTCCGTTTGGTTGGCAGTTTTAATGACATGGCACTTTGATTGGGAGCTTCAGAGTGAGGATTTTGTAGTATGGGTATTGCAAGGTACGGCAAGACTGAGTATCTAGTTTTGGATCTCTGAGAGTGTAGAAAAAAGGAGAGAAGGGGAAGGCATTGGGAGAAGGGAGCAGAAAGGGGCAACCAGGTGGAACAGCAAGAGTGTCAGCCCCAGAGTCAGAAAGATATGAGTTCAAATCTGGCCTCAGACTGAACTGTGTGACGCTGGACAAGTCACTTAACCCTGTTTGCCTCAGTTTCCTCATCTGTAAAATGAGCTGGAAAAGGAAATGGCCAAATCACTCCAGTAGTTCTACCAAGAAAACCCCAAATGGGGTCATGAAGACTGAAATGACTAAAACAACAACACAGAAGAAACGGAGAGGAGAGGGAGTCTATTAGAGATAAATCTTGCCTGATCTGCAGCTTCTCAGAGGGAATACCCTGGTGACAGTGACTCCCTCCGTGAAAATGACTGCTGCACCGCCCTCAGCTGTGAAACGAGGGGCCTCTCCAGTTCTACGTCTACCAGCCCATTCTACGAAAAAGCTTCACCCCAACCCTCGGGGTAAAGTGCTTCAGGATCCCACCTTCCAAAGAGACCTTTGGTGTATAGAAGGGGTCACTCCCCTGAACCTAGCAAGCCAGGTCAGGGCTGTCATTTCTCCCAAGGTAACACACTGCCATTTAAAAGTCAGAAATCCCACTGAGGAAATGTTACACAGAGATTCCTCTTACCTTGCTCCATCGCCTCCAGGTCCTTCCCCATGAAAAAGCATGGTGCCTAATAGCCTCTTCAGACTGGAGAAAATGGAGACTGGTGTATTCTTGGGCACTGATTCATTCCCTTCACATAGGCTGAAATTCCCGGAGCTTGGGGGTGGCCCGTAGAGCCAGGAAGGGGAGTACTGAGGTCAAAGGTTGATGACCAGCCCCAAAGGGTTAAGCAAAGAATGAAGCTGAGCAGTTGTTTAATCAGTAGAGAAGTTTTAAAGTTCATTTGGGCCAGGAGAAAGTTTGATCCATCTCTGCCCAAATACACATTCTTTGCCATCTTTTACAGATAATAAAAAGAAAGGCAATCTAGGATTAAACAAAAAAACAACTCCATCAAAAACCACTTTTCTGAATATTGTTGTGTTTTTTTTGGTGGGGGGTGGTGGTGGTGCTGTTTTTCCCTGATTAAATAACCCATGAGTTAAAAAAAAAGGTTGTAAAGAACTGCCCAGATTGCATCATTAGCAACGTTCCTCCCTCTCATCCAGCACTTTTCACTCATTTCAGCTTCTTTCAATGCCTTGTGGGAGTGGAGGATGGGGGGCAGAAAGTCCACAAGGACTAATTAATAGGCATGAGGTACAGGATGATGTTTCTGAGGCGGGAGCTTCAATCTAGGCTGAAGTGAACAGATGTCTGAGAGCCAGGAGGAATGAAAAAACACAGGTGAGGGAGGTAGGCGTGTAGAGGTTCAGCCCACCCTCAGACCCTTGGGACTTACTGGCTCAAGATTTAAAGGAACTCCTTCCTCCCCCAGACTATATGGTAAGTATGTTTCTGGGAGCAGGGCTGGAGGGAAGGAAGACTTTGCAAAATTCTGCTGTAAAGACTAGAATGGAAGCTTAGGTTTCCTTTATTTTTCCTTTAAAAAATAAAACAAAACAAAAATTTGCTTATAAGTCTTATTTGTCATTGTTATAATATTAAGCAGAGTAAAAATGGAAGGAAGGTATTGTTCTCTGTACCCGAATATCCTTTCAAAAGTCCACTTACTTCTTAAATATATTTGTATTTGCTAATACTTTTTGTGTTAACATTACACTAATTCCTGAGAATGAGCCCTCTCTCTTGAGATAGTGGAAAAACACCCACTGCAGAAACCATGCCCGACAAGGTAGACAATATTTTTTTCCTAGTATCCCCTCACCTCCCTGCTGTGATGAGGTGGTAAATCTCATCATTTCTCCTAGAGGTTCTTCACTGGTTTTTACATTTTTTAGTTTTTTTAGTTTCTTTTCAGCGATCTTTGGAGTTACTGAATAACTAACAGACAAACTCTTTGATACCAATTTGGCAAAACACCTGGGACTTGGAAGAACAGTCCCAGAAAGAAGTTTGCTACTTCCCACCTAAATTCCATTCGAATTTAACGCCTGCTTTTGGAGGTTTAGATCTTCTTAGTGTCTCTATCCAGAATCCTGGGGAACAGCCAAGAAGATTGCAAATAATTCCAGTTGTTTCTGATCACCTGCTCCCCCAACCACCCTCTCTTTCTATCCGTTCTCCCCCCCCACCCCAAATCCCCCTTTCTTCCTACTCCCTATAGGCTAAGATAGATTTCTATACCCAAATGAATGTGTTACTCCCTCTGAGTAAATTCTGATGAGAATAAGGTTCAAGCATTACATGATTACCTGCTACCCTCCCCACATAATTCCCCTTCACCATAATGTCTTTCCAGCCTTTTATGTGAGATAATTCACTTCACTGCTCCCGGCACGTCCCTCTTTCTTACTCCTTATTTTATTGGTTTTTTTTCATATCCATCACAGTCAACTTGCACTTGCACCTTCTAGCTGCCCTAACAGTGATAAAGTTCTTAAAGAGTTACAAGTATCATCTTCCCATGTAGAACAGCTCTGGTATTTTTATCAGGAATGTTTGAAAGTCCTATATCTCATTAAATATCCATTTTTTCCCCCTGAAGGATTATGCTCAGTTTTACTGAGTAGGTGATTCTTAGTTGTCATCTCAGCTCCTTGGCCTTCTAGAATATCTAAGTCCTCCAGTCCTTTAGTGTGGAAGCTCCTGTGTAATCCTGACTGTGGCTCTATGGGGCTGGGACTGTGTCCTGGGTCTATCAACCACATCCCCTATTTGGGCAATGCAAAAGAGTCCTGCACCCAGAGCCAGCAAAGTATCCCCTGTAATTTCCTTCTGACCAGCTGCCCAGCCCCCTTATTGTCTGTGAGCTGAGAGCTCTGGGAATCACGGCTACTGATTCAGTTGCCCCCAAGGCCTGCACTGGCTTTCTGGTATGAGGCCTTGCTGCTAGCTTGTGCAAGTGCACAAGTCCTCCTTGCTGCCTCTCTATTGGGTGCAACCTGCTGCTAGCTTGTGCAGGTCGCCTGCACTGGAGTGTGCTCTACTCTTACCTTGGTGAGAAAACTTTCCTGTCAAGCTTTTAAGTTGTCTTGGGCTGGAAACCTGTTTCACACCATCCTTTTGTTGGTTCTATGCTCCAGATTTCATTTTGAGGCATTGTTTTAAAGTTGACTGGAGGGGAATTTGGGAGAATTCAGGCAAGTTCCTGCCTTACTCCACCATACTGGCTCTGGGACTCTGCCCAATTCCACTGTTGCAGGGACAATCACAGAATCTAAATTGAAGGTGCTTCAAACGTCATGTAGTCTAAACCAACATGACTGTTTATGTCTCCCCTGTAATATGCCCCACAGATGACTATCTAACCATTGCTTGAAGACCTCCAAAGAAAGGGAACTCATTACCTGGGAAGGCAGCCTATTGACTTTGGGAGCTCTATTAGAATAGTTGGGATTTTTCTAAATGACCCTATACTTGCTTCTCTGCCATTTCACCCCTTTTTGCTTCCAGTTCTGCCATCTGAGGCCAAGCAGAACAAAGCCATTCCCTTCATCACAGCCATCCTCTTGGATGCTCTCTAGTTAGCATCCTCTTAAATGGCAGTGCCCAGAAGTGAGCACAATGCTCTGGATGTGGGATTTGAGCCCCTAAGCTGCAGCTGGGAAGTCCTGGGTTTGAATCTTGCCTCACAACACCTGGGCAAGTCACTTAAGCTCTCTGAGACTTGGCCTTCTGAACTGTAAAATGATGATGAAAACAGAACCTCCGTTAGTGGTTCTGGCAAGCGTTGAATGACATGATCTTTGTAAAGCACTTTGTGAACGTTAAAGCCCCATATAAATATTAGCTGTCATTATTAGTTATCAATGTCAGCTATTACCATTAGATATTGGTGTTAGCCCTTATTAGCAACTAAGGCTAGCAATTGTTTTGTTTTTTTTTTTGAGGGTTCACTAAGTCTTTATTGCTGCGTCTCTTGATTTGTAGACCACGCCTCAGCTCTTCAGTTCCTGAACAATCCCTTGAGGCAGGTGGCCAGTGACAGACACTGCATAAACTCCAGGCTTGAAGGTACTGACTCGTTGCCATTTAGAGACCCAGCTGTCCTCCAGACTCATCATTGCAATGATCCCATCAAAAGAAGAGCTTGTACAGTCATATACCTTCTCTCGGTTGCCTTTCATCTGTAGGTATGAGTCACAATTATCACAGCCATCGTACTCAAACAGGTCTATAGTCTTGACCAAAAAACAGAGGAGACAAGCTCACAGATTTTGCAAATCCTTGGGAACTGTCTCCAACGCCATCATTACCTCAAGGAGCCAAAGAAAACTTCACCTATCACCACCAAAAACAGACCTCGATCTAACTCTCCACATACTGTGCCAGAAGTCACTAGCGATTGTTAGTGATCAGTGTTAACTATTATTTTTAGCTAGGGCAAAATAAAGGGATACTTCCCACGTCCAGTCAGTTGCCAGATCTTCTAGATTCTACCTCCCCAATATCTCAGATGTTCTCTTCACTGTCACTCAGACACCTAACTCCCTATTTCAGGCCCTCATCAATCCTCACCTGGCAACCTACTAATTGATCTCTGCCATAAGTCCCTTCGCCACACCAATCCATCCTCTACACAGTGACCACAGCGGTTCCCTTACAGTGAAGATCTGTCACCCCATTCCCTCAATGAATTCTAGTGACTTTTACTGGGCCCGTTTCGTGTATCAAAAGTTAATGGATTTATCACAGTGTCGACTATCTATTTGGATACAGTATATGTATATGTATGCAAATGTATATGTGTATGTATGTATAAAATAGGTCCCCCTGAGAGCTTACATTCTAACACATATGAAAAGATAAGTAATAGAAATAATGACCAAACAACACATGCTCTACATCATCAAACTCCCTTTTAACTCTGTCCTCTCCTTTACTTTAGCCTCTAAAAAAGAATAAGTAGTGCTGAGGCTAAGCTTTGCTCTTCTTGAGATTTATCACATCTTGGCCCATCTCTTCTGGGAACTTGTCCCTCTCCATCATCTTCTTTTCCTCAACACCTCTTCCTCATTACCAGTACATTCTTTAGGTCTTACCATCCTCTCAAACTACCATCTGCAACCTTTTTTTTTCTCTTAGTACCAAATTCCTGAAAAAACTACCTATACATAACTGTTCCTATATCCTCATTACTCCCTCCTCAAACTCTTACAATCTGGCTTCTGATTCCAACCTTTCACTCAACCTGACCTCTTAAAAGTGGGCTGAAGTTTAAATTTGGCTACAAGAAATTTGGAGAAATGGAGGAAAATTTGAAGAACAATCTCTCGGCCCTGATGAATCCAGATTCTAGTTCCAGGTTGAAAGAGGAGGAGAACCACGGACAATTAAGAAGGACATGGTTTGACCCCTGTTCTCCAAGAGGGCTAATGATAAGGAACAAGAAATAAAGACTAATGTGAATTAGGAAGAAAAGTTTAAAGAGAGCTCATGACAGATTAAGGAAAGGCAAATAAAAGAGTAAGTGGGAAAAAGGTAAACACAAATAAATTGACAGGGTAGATCAGTGAATAGGGCCTATTTGTGAAACAAGATTAGAAAAAGCTAAAGGGAAGGTAGGTGGGGGTGAGATCAAGAAAATTATAAAAGTTCTAAACAAGTGCTTAGGGAAGAGATAGAAACACCACCAAGTAGTTTAAAAGACAAGAAAAATCAAAATAACCTACACAGAGGACCGGGGAAACTGAGGGTCTAACCTGTACTTCCCACCAGTATAGTAACTTTTGGGGGCTCTGGAGGCAGACTGTAACGAGTGAGCAGTCAAGTAAAAGGAACCCATGGCAGCCACGTCCGAAAGGAGGCCATCACTTACCACTACTGGTCTTCTGGAGACATAGCTGACCATTGCATTGATCTGCCTAGTCACGGTCATCGTCTAAGCTGTCAGATCATACTACTCAGAAAGCTCTTAAAATGTTCCCGTTGCTTTTCACGGAGCAATATTCTCTTACCTTCATGTCCTGCATCTTGTCCAGGCAGCCTCCAATTGGTGGGCACCCTTATAGATCAAAGGTCTTTGTCCTTTCAACCTCCCCTTCTCCCCTCTCAGGATCAAGTTTATTTTGTTTGTGGTTCAGCTCTTCCCTCCCTGCTAGGATTCTTCTGAACCCAGCCCCTACCCAGCCCCAATCCCTGCTTGTTAGTTTGTAAAAGTGTGTGTATGTAACTTTGCTTTTGTCTATTTTGAATAAAAACAAAATTTCCCCATTCCTTCCTCCCATGTTTGGATACTTTTTTATATTATTTATTTATTTAGCTTTTTTTTTTTTTTGAGGGCAGTTGGGGTTAAGTGACTTGCCCAAGGCCACACAGCTAGTTTTTTGTGTTAAGTGTCTGAGGTGGGATTTGAACTTAGGTACTCCTGACTCCAGGGCCGGTGCTCTATTCACTGCGCCACCTAGCTGCCCCTTCTATTATTTATTTATTTTTGCTTTTTGGAGGAGGGAAGGTAGGGCAACTGGGGTTAAGTGACTTGCCCAAGGTTACATAGCTAGTAAGTGTTAAGTGTCTGGTGCTGGATTTGAACTCTGGTTCTCCCTATTCCAGGGCTGGTGCTCTATTCATTGAGCCACCGACCCACCCCTTAGATCCTTCTTTCTACACCACTGCATTCCTTTTATTTTCTTTCCCTTCTTTAGGCCCTAGGAGCAGAACCAATCTATCCACAGGGCCTTTTTCTTATTTAACCCCTTCAATCCCAATTCTCTTGGAAGACATCAAGGTCCTGAATAACTTGCTTCTCCACCCCCCCCCCACTCTCCCTCAATAGAATGTTAGCACTGCATGACATAGAGCACCTCCATGTGCTTAAATCTGCCTTTCTATAGATTTTGAAAGCAGTTCAATTAACATCTATCCCATCTCGCCCATATAATTACCTACAATTATACTCAAACATTGCAGCATACCTTATTTTTTGGCCATTGCCCTTCATTAATGCGATCTTCTTCAATACTTACTAAAATCCTGGGAGGTAGGTGCTATTCTCATCCCTACTTTACAGTTTAAGAAACTGAGGCAGACAAAGGTTAAATGACTTGTCCAGGATCGCACAACTAGTAAGAATCTGAGAGGCTGGATTCAGTGATCCAACTCCAGGCCTAGTACTCCTTCCACTGCACCACACTACCAAGCTGCTAAGTCTTACATGATCTGTACTACAGTTCCTTCACCACAGAAGCTCAACAATGTTTTTCCTTCGGCTTTGGAGCTCTGTATTTTGGCTATGACATCCCTGGGACGCCTCTGCCCCTCACTTCCAGTAACAATAGCAAAGTTTTTCTATATTCACATTGCAACAATTCTAACCTGTGAAAGTTTCCTTTATTTCTTGAAATAGGTTGTTCAGCTTTTTTGTTTATTATGGTTCTCAGGGAGTTCAATGATTCGTAAATTCTCCTTGACCCATGGCCCAATGTCTTGCTGTCTGATGGAATCACTAATTTTAGTTTGCTTAATTATAGTTTTCAGGAGTTTGTTACTTAGGTAAAGTTTACCACATTCTCTTCTAAGTGAAGTGTTTTCCTTCCAATGTTTTTCTTTTTCTTCTTTAAAAGCACACTTCATTTTTTCTAGGAATTCAAAGTCATCATTTTAGAGAATATTTATTTTCCTTTTGAGTCTCTGCTTGGAGTTATGTAATTACAAGTATGGACTCTGTACCTAAAGGATTTTTGACGCTAGTGTTTCTTTAGATTTATTTATCTTTCATTTTTATTTCCTGAATTAAGGAGTTAGGAGCAGTTTCACCAGCAACAAGTGCTTTTGGATGGAGTGGGTGGTTGGCCTTGCTTGGTATCACTGAGTCACTTGGGTACAAAGGCTGACTTCTACCATGCATGGACAGGTCAAGGATCTTTAACCTTTAGGATTCTCTATGCCAGTGGTTCTCAACCTTCCTAACGCTGTGACCTTTAATACTCATATGTGGGCAGATCACCAGGAGATGGACAGAGGAGTGGTGTCTAAGTTCCTAAAACCATGGGAAATGTGTTTCCCATGGTCTTAGGCAACCCCTGTGAAAGGGTCATTTGACTCCCAGAGGTGTCACAACCCACAGGTTGAAAACTGCTGCTCTATGCTATATCTAATACAGGTTTTTAGATACTCAGGATCCCCTGGGGCCAAGATTTCTTGGTCTTAAGAACTACTGTACTACACTAATCTCCCCTGACATTTGGAGTCTACGTGTCTCTGGCTACCTTGGTGGGGGTACTTGTTGCTTACTTGGCCTACACCTGCAAAGGCCTTCCTGGAAGACCCCTTTTCTATTATCCATGGGCTTCTGGATGACTGTAAAGTTCTGGGATGGAAGTCATATAATTTCTCGTGGAATTTTTATCATTATTCAAGCTGGTGAAAATTTGGGGGTTTTGCTAGAATAGGTATATGGGAGCTGGGTGGTTGACCTCAGGTAGCCATCTTCATTGAAACTCCCATCACCCCTCTTTCTAGGGTTTGTGAAAATCAAATTTTGGGAAACACTTCAAAGGGACGAGAGGAAAAAAAGTGGGCTCTCATGGAACATGCTACAAGTCAGCATCAATACCACTTTGAGGTCTGTATCCCAAAGACATCATAAAAATGGGAAAAGGATTCACATGTATAAAAATATTTATAGCAGTTCTACATTGGAAGCTGAGGGGATGCCCATCAACTGGGGAATGACTACACAACTTTTGGTATGCGCATGTAATGTAATACTATTGTTCCATAAGAAATCATGCAGGTAGACTTCAGAAAAACCTGCAAAGATTTTCATGAACTGATACCAAGTGAAGTAAGCAGAACCAGGAAAAGATTGTATATGGTAACAGCAACATTGTGCAATGACCAACTTTGACAGACTTAGTCCTTCTCTGCAATGCAATGATTTAAGACAATTCCAAAAGATTCATGACAGAAAATGCTGTCCACATCCAGAAAAAGAGCTTATGGAGCCTGAATGCAGATCAAAACAGATTATTTCTTTTCTTTCTTTCTTGTGGTTTTTGTCTCCGATTCTTCTTTACAACATGACTAATGTGGAAATATGTTTAGTAAGATTGTACATGTATGGTCTATATCAAATTGCATGCTGTCTTAAGAAAGGGGGTAGGGAAAATTTAAAACTCAAAAGCTCATAAAAGTGAACACTGAAAATGGACCTTTTTTTTGGAGGGGGAAAGGCAAGGCAGTTCAGGTTAAGTAACTTGCCCAGGGTCACACTGCTAGAAAGCGTGCCAAGTGCCTGAGGCCACGTTTGAACTCAAGTTCTTCTGACTCCAGGGTCAATGCTCTATTCACTGCACACCTAACTGCCCCAAACTAAACATTTTTTTTAAAAGTCAGCATCTTGAAATGCTTAAGAAAGAAAATTAAAAGGGGAAACCATTCCAACAAGAGATAAACATGGGATATAGCTGAAGACTGATGTAGATGCAGCCAATTTACAAGTCAGTTAAGATTTTAAAAAGAATGTACAAAAGATGAAAAGCATGTCACCTTGTAAAAAAAATATTGTTGGAATGTCACAACTCATAAAAAATTGATGCTGACAAGTTTCTTAGGTTACACTGAGAAAGAAAAGGGGATCAAGGCAGGCATGGGTCTGGACATATTTAGTCTGGGGAGAAGCGGGACATGAAAGCTGACAGTATTTAAAGGACTGCTATAAAGAGGACTTAGACTTGGTTCTATTTAAAGTAAGAACCAGGAATAATAGCAAGAAAAGCAAATTTAGGTTTGTTTTTAGAAAAACTTAACAAAAAGGTGCTATTTTCAGGTGGTCTGAATAACCACATCATGGTGAGGATTTCCTTTTGTGTCAGGGTTGGACTCTAAACTTCTCAAATTAATATGGTTGGCCCCCACATTTTTTCCCTTTGGTGATCTCCTGTTTTTAAGAATTCTATTACCATCTCTATACCACAATAGATTGCCAAATCCATAGTTAGCCTCAAACTCTCTTCTGAACTTGATCTTTGTCTCAACTTGTACATTTCATCAGCATCTTAAAGTCATATTTAAGAGTTTCTATTTTCACATCCCATCTTCCTTTTTCTGTCTCTATCATACAATGCTTCCTGATCCCTTGACTGCCCCTTCTCTTCTGAGTCCCAATCAGTTGCTAAGTGCTGCTCCAGAAGATCTTCTGTCTCCTTTCTACTCAATCATCAGCCAAGTTCAGGCCCTTACTGTTTCTCACCTGCTTCTTAACCGATCTCACAGCTTCTAGTTTCCTTGCTCCTCAGTCTCTCCTCCAGTTGCCAAAATCATCTTTCCACAACTGCAGGTGTAGAACTATGTGCTTCCTTTGCTCTGTAATCTTTAGAGGCTCCCCATTGTCTCTAGGATAAAATTTCTCAGATTTAGAGACCTCTCTTCTCATCCTTATTGTACACACTCACCTTCATTCTAGCCACACTACAGGTTCCCTGCACTTGTCTCCATTCACTCAAGGCCCACAGCTCTCCCCTCCTTGCCCCAAATCAATCCCACCTCTTAAAATCTTTCAGTGCTTGAGATGCCTCTCGTCTGAAGACATTCTCTGATTGCTATCCCTAGCCAGGTGATTGTACTTTTCTTTTCAAAAGTACCTTTGTGTGTCTGTGGAGGGGGGGAGGGTGTGAAGAATGAGGTGGGTATCTGTTGTGCCCCTTAGCAAGCTCTTATTAAATATTTCTTGGGGTGAATTGTCATGACAGAGATCTTTTTAGGTAGGCAGACACTTGCGAGCTTCTTTCAGAGGCCCCTGGAGGTCATATCCCAATCCCACAACTTATCAACTGTGCAAACTTTAGCAAATTATCTAACCTGTTTTCAGCCTCAGTTTCCACGTCTGTCAGTCCTGTGATTTTCAATGTTCTTATATGTTCTCTATTGCCCCCCCCAAACCCCAGGAGATTCTCTTTCTTTTCTTTGATGTCCTCCATGTCTCTCAACCAATATTACTCTGCACAACATAACGTATCTTGTGCTAGCTGTCTTGTTGCCCTCTACCCCAGCCTATAATGGGCCACTCCAACAATTCTGACACTTCCATACACTGCAAGGGGTGACATGCTTCCAACAAAGCAGGCTACGATCTTTCCGCTGATCCCTGAAAACTTGGGACAGGTGACATGTAAACCTCTAGGTTAGCAGCTTATGAGACATAAGTCTGTGATTGCCTGTTTGCAATTTTACATGAAAGGATCCAGATTTGTAGTTCTGCTTTTTAAAATACTGGGGCCAAGCTGTATAATAAGTAGATATGGAAGATTTCCCAGTGCCAGAATAAAATAGTATAGGCATGCTTATCCCTCTTCCAACAAAAAGAGACTACACATTTCTTCATTAATTTATCATTTAATATAAATGCTGACAGAAAGCAGATAAGACCTTGAAGACACTTTCATATATTTACAAACCAAAAGGTGAATCACCTCCCTTCCACTTCGTAAAATAAATTCTCTTATCTGCAACTCATATAGGAGTCTTAAACACTATGCAGGAGCAACATGAGGCTGAGTCAGTTTTAAAGATAACGGAGAGAAGGAAGAAGAGTGGCATCTTTTATAGGAACAACATGCACACAATTTCCCCCTAACATAAACTTGAAAAAGAAATTGGCTCTATACCTCTGAAAAAACTTCTAACAAATGAAAGATATACTCTTTGAGACCCAGTTAGCTGCTGCTTGCTGCCCTTTGCATCCGTAACGACTCTTTCTTCCTTTTTACCTCATATAATGTTTAGAAGGCTTTTGAAAAAAGTAAACATAAACAGATTAAAATATAAGAAAGAAAAAAAGTTATCCATTTCAAACAGTATTTTTCTTTCTCCTATTCCAAAAAGTCTTTTAGGAGATAGTCATTATATCCACTTTCACAGTTTCTCCAAATCCTAATGGAGTTAAAGGTTCACAGATTGTAAATTTCACCCATAAATTCCAATTACACTCAATTTTGAGGGGGGTTTGAAACATAAGAAATGTAATTACCATTTAGAAAATTCAGCAATTTCAAGCAGCTGCTGCTGTAAGGCTCAATGAATTTTGTTTTCTTTTTAAAAGAAAAACTTTGTAAGTTAGGAAGAGAGTAGGGAGCTGAGGCATAGGAAAAAGGGATGGGGAGAAACCACACTACAACAAAGATTAGATATTTTAACATTGATTTAAAACAGTAGATACAAATTTTCACTTATCCCAAATTCTAAGTGATTAGATATAAGTGAAGTCACTTATAACCTGACTCAAATCTCATGGTGTCCTTTATTAACCTAGACTATTTTTGCTTTGTTAAATATACCTCTGCAGGGCACAATCACATTACAATCAATACGATTGGTAAATTACACGAGCTCTAACCCAAGCATATATGCACCAA
Source organism: Pseudocheirus occidentalis (assembly GCA_028646575.1). Lineage (NCBI taxonomy): Eukaryota > Metazoa > Chordata > Mammalia > Diprotodontia > Pseudocheiridae > Pseudocheirus > Pseudocheirus occidentalis. The sequence continues at coordinate 17,531 of JAQQSW010000070.1, forward strand.
TGTTAAAAAGTTTACTTTTTTAAAAACCACAACATAAAATAAATTCCACCCAAAAAGGTGATAATGACTGCAGAATGTCTCAGGAGACTGGTATGAGCCTAAAGACCAAATAACCATAGTCAGATAAAAGGGAGCGGTGGGGAGGGGGAAAGAAACCACACATACCATAAAAGGAACCTCACAACTAGAAAGTTGCTTTTGAAATTCAAAAAATTTATCCCACGACTACATCTTAACCCTTCTTTCTTCATCTCTTATCTTCCCAAAAAACCACAGAACTATCCAAAAGCAAAATGACTGTGTGCCTGGACCAGTAAATAAAAAATAAAAGGAGAGAGTTTCAAGTTCCGGTTACCAGAAGGGAAGGCGAACAGCATCAAAGCCTTTTCCCGGAAGGTTCCTTAGTAGGATAAAGAAAAAACACACGCCGCGCACGGCTTAAAATGGAAATTCAAACCCACAGAAATCAGAAAACAAAGGAATTTTTAAGGGGCTGTGTCAGATACAATTTGAATTACAGTCAAACTAAAGCAGAGGGATCGAGCCAATCTATGGCACTACCGACAGCTACAGGTAACAGACTCATGCCTTACTATAGTTTTTAAATGCAAAGTTAGGAAGGGCCGCAGGACAGTTTCCAGTTGTAAGATGACCGAGTGCACACTCTGTTTTAGATGCCAAAGACTTATAAGCTTTGCCTGCTGAGAATGGGATCCCCTCTCCTGCCCCCCAACCAGACTGAGATCTCGATATAAGAACTCAATCATCAAATTTTATGATAATAAACATTGACTACTCCACAGGTTTACCTTTTTCATTTGATGCACATTGCTTTCTGGACACCTGATATTTTTAGTAAAATATGGCCTCTCCTTCTAGTCCAAAGAAACTGTTATTACTCTAGGTATTTTTTTTCTTTCTTTTTTGCTGGGGGCAGGGGAGAGGAAGAGAAGTTCAAGAAGGAAGGTAAAGAGGTGTGCCAGGTTTGGAAGAAATTCATTATCTGGATGAAAATCCAAGGGCAGATAAAGACATGCTAACGTTCAAATGGCTGTTCAAAAAAATTTAGTTTAATAGTTTTATATATAAACTGCATGTATATGTGTGTATGTACAAAAACATATCACACGCATATCCCTCGTCCCTTTTCATAACAGAATTTCAAAGGGTTGTTACCTACTTTGCTCAGTACAGTACAGAAAAATCCTCTCAATGGGAAAACAAGTTCTTACTCCTGGTATCTTAAGTGATATCTTTCTTATTCTTTATCACAAAAACATGAACTGAAGAGTATAAGTGTATCCTTTATGTATTATTTAGCATTCCTTACTAGTGATAGTCAACTATGGATCCTAATGATCCAACAGACACGTTTCTTTGCTTTTTAGTGATCACATAAAATCTAAAAGATTAAAGTTTAAGTATTCAAAGTTAGCTACTCTTTCTAAAAAATGCAAATTTCCCATTAAAAATATTTTTGAAGTGACTAAAAAGCTGATTTAAGAATACTTTGTGTTAAATCCAATACATCCAAAAAATACAAACTTAAACATCTTTTCAGCAGAATTTACTGAACCAAACAAAGCTGAAATTTAAAAAACAAAAACTGAAGCCACTCTACCTTTAAATACAAGATTATCTGAGGACATAAAAATTTTCATATTGAAATTTAATTTATGTGATGTCAGAGCAGAGAAGAATGAATGAAGATAAACTAAGAATGAATATCATAGCAAAATAAGGTTATAATAATGAGAGGCACCTTACTATATTCCAGATGTTCTGCTTATATTATTCAGTCCGACAACTCTGCACCAATAAACCCATGTGGATTAAGGACACGTGTTGGGGGAAGAGAAAAAGCGGGCCACACACTGCTGCCACTTGGATTCTTCTTTCAATGGGAAAAACAATCATAAGACAACAACTCAAAACAGAAGCCTTAGTGACAGACTGAGCAATTATTTTCTGGAAAATACAAAGAGGTTGGAGGAGCTGAGGTGGGGAGTGTTTAAATGAATGAGACAGTGCTATTACTTTCAATTAAAAAAAAAACTTTCAATGGAGCTTTTTAAAAGATCTTATACATGGATTCCCTAAAAAATAGGAAGAAGAGAGGAGAAGTGACAAATAAGTTCCTTAGAATCTATTTTCAAAAACTACATGGTCCTTCCTTCACTAGCGGGGGATTAGTAATATTAACTGCACCCTCTTTGGTAAAAAGGACCTATGTGCATATTAACCACTCCACTTGTTCTTGTAAAAAACTCTCCCAAACGCAACACAAATATACCTTGCTTACTAGGCTGGATGTCTCTTAACACCATTTCTAATTAGTGATTTGTTCAATAATTAACTTGTTGAGTTCCATGACTTGATTACAACGATATTAGCCTCTCTTTCCTTTATATACAAAGTTAAAAGAGGCTGAGAGAGAACAAAAAAATGTAAGCCGTGTATATGAAAGCCATCGTTTCTTAAAACACTCTTGTAAAAGATATGAGATTCATCAGTTTAAAGAAATGACTTTTCACTATTTTTATACTTTACAAGGCTTTAGCAGTTAACTTTAGACACATCTGTGTGCACAGTACTATCAACTCAAACACTAAATGGTTTCACAATCAAAAAAAGCTACTAATTCCCCCAAACCAAAACAGAGTAAAGCACGAGTCTTTGGCTCTCCTTTAAAGAAAATAGCAGGCTACCATTCTTAATCAGACCTTTGTTTGCCTACCAGTAGGGCAATACCACATTTGTGCATCACTGAGTAATAACACCATTAGAAAAGGCAACTTCACAGAAGTTATTGGCTAAGCGAATTCATTTGAATGCTCTGTTTTGAGGCAGCAAGCTGTCACTGTTGCACGATTGGGGAGGGTGGTGGGTGAGCCAAGGAGGATAAGCAAAATGGAACACTGACAAAAGAAACCAGGCAGCTGAGGAACAATATTTTGGGTTAAATCTAAGCACAGTGCTGCAAAATTTGAGATGTTTTTAGAATTCTTATTCTGTAATGTGATGGCATTAAATAAATAATAAAGTGGCAAGTGAGAATCATACACAATTCCTATCTTCTGGGAAATAAATGAAATGAGAAGTGTAGAAAAGAGCAAGTAAGGAATAAGGGACAGATAAGGTAAGAAAGAGGAAATTCCCCCCCCCCAGCATGAGGTTGACTCCATCTGCATCCTCTGCTCTCCGGCTGGTCATCCGGGGCTGGCCTTGGAGGCAGGGCTGTGTCCCTGTTAAACATTTCTCTAGGTGTGGGCTTTCATAGGACGAGCTCTCCCTTGAACCAGGAAGGTCACAAGGAATGAACTCCCAGTCATTTCATTCTTTTTAAAGGCACATAAGGAAGGAAATCTACAGACTTAAGTGATGGATTTACTTTAAAAATATTAAGGTAAAGTAAACTGCATATTTACGAAGGGCAATCAGATCTAAAAATCATCTTCCAGATAACCTGTGAAAAATCCTGAAGGAGCATTCTTAGTTTAACACCGCTTACCATAACAAAACACTTATTCTGCTAGCTGAAAAAAAAGAATTATCACAGAGCAATGCTTGTCAAGTCTTGCCCTTAATCCACTCACCTTTAATCAAGCCTTTACAGCTTTTTCTAAAACTGCTGGGCAAAAAAGCCACGTTTTAGGCCGCGCTTTAAATTTTACTGTCCTGGTATACATCAGTAAGCCAACTTCCCATTAACCTGACTGCATAAAAAGAAACAGGAAATGAATGTTTTCGATATCCTGAAGAAACAACAATATTCAGAAAAAATTATTTTTCTATGGAAGTATGGTGTCAACCAACAGTTCTTACTGTGGAGGTATAATCATATTTACAGAGTTTCTCACACTTCCCAGGAAACAGTCATGGGAAGAGACTAGAAAGTAGTATTCAGAAGAATTTAAATGTTCTAAAAAAGTGTAAAGTTTGTAAACTATATTTCTAACCTGACTGGTTTCACTTGCTAATAACTTTCTCCAAAGAAATAGGGAAAAGACAACCAGAAATTTAAAACTAACCCAAACAAGTAAGAAAAAAAAAAAATCAATGCCTTTTGCAGACATTAACAAAAACTAGTTTAAGAGCCAATAGAGATTATGTCCAAACAGGACATTCACCTGGCCGAGTTAATCACAACAAGGACACTGTACAAAGTGCAGCATGAATACAACTGGGGGAGAGCGAGGAGAACAAAACCACCACATACAATATTTTGGATTTTCTTTTGCTGCTGTACACACAGAAAAAGTAGATGGATTTGGAGTAAACAAGTTATGAGTATAGTTTTAATGATCATCTACCTAACCAATGTTTTTTTTTCTGAAATATGGAAATAGGGAATCAGAAGCAGTAAATACATGCAATAACTCAGAGATTTTTTTTTGAAATTACATATTTAAAAATAAAACAAGGTGGCTACAAATTCATGTTCAAACAACAGAATTTTTTTGGTTTACCCATATAGATGTATAGCGTAAATTCAAACTAGTTGGAAAAGTTTTTGTATTACTAAAAAAAAAAATTTTTTTAAATGTCTCCAAAGAAAAAAAGATGAAAATAAGCTAGTGAGGGCTGTGCTAGTAGTAGAACTTACTATACTTTCCCTCAAAAAAAAAAATCCCTCCATATGGATCTTTGCCTTTGTTTTGTGCTGCTACACAATCAAGGTCCCTAAAAATTCTACAGCGCTGCTTCTACCATCAGAATGTACCATAACTTCTAAAATTAATCAACTTGCCTCTCAAATGAAGGAATTATCTAACATGTCCAAATGAGAAAAGGGATTTGTCCAAATCATCCTCTCATGACAGATCTACACATTGCCTTTTGGTTGTACAGAAAAATGACCTGTAGAAACCTTGAGAATCTATCAGGGATATAGAAGCTTTTCTTCCTTCTCTCCATGGAGGATAGATATTAAAAGAAGAATCAACTTAGGGGCTTAACTACTCTGAAGTCAAAGTTCAAAAGGTCAGAAAATCAGAATTTTCAAGTGAGCAAAAAAAAGAAAAATGTGGCTATTAACTGGAAAAAAGGTCTTGTTTTTGTTCAAGTTCAGTGCTTCTCCCTCCCAATCGGACATTTGATCGCAACAGCTGCGCTCATGCGAAAAAATCCTTAAAACATACTTAATATATATACAGATATAACTATGTATATGTGTATATATATAATATATATATATATAAATTTTTATTTAAATAAAAAAGAAAGCTCGAATCCCAAGCCAATATGTGTATATCAAATCCTTGACCAGCCAGGTCTGTAGGGCATAATCAAATTCAATGTGAAATAGTATATAAATGCGGTGCCTTGACTGGGCAAATTAAATAATTGCTACTCAAAAGAGTGTTCTGTTTGGACTCTCCTACTGGTAGGCAATGGCAGGACTGTATCACTTTCCCCCCCACCCCCCCTTAATTAACAGTATGATGGACAAAAAGCTTAGCCCAAGGTTGCTATGACCTTAGCAGGAGTTAAGGGTTAAGAAAAAATAATAAACAAGAAAAATATTAACTCTTGCTTTTACCCAACCAAAGCAATGCAGTAACTTATTACATAACCAGTGCTTTCTGATTTAGTAGTCTAATATAGAAAAGGAAACAAAACAATCAGGCCAAGAAAGGGTAATAGGCAGGAAGAAAAGGTGACTTAGATCAATTTATCCCCACTGAACATCAGATTTAGAGGCTTTTGGCTCAGGGTAGATATAAAATATCAGAATATGTGCAGCAACCATTAAATGTTCTTTTAAGTGACTGGCAAGAAAAATTCTTCATTCCTTCCAATGGCTTTAGTGAAGAGTAATTTCAAAAATTATAGTCAGTGAAGGCCCACCAAAGTTGATCTTCAGGTAATAGCTACCTACTTCTGCTAACTGTTGTGAAGAAAAACAGACGATTAGTCATCCAGACTATCCTCAAATGCTAGGCAGTTTGCTTTCTTTTATCCTTCTTGAAAATAAAGAGCTTTCAGTGTCTCCAGTGTTATGCTCTCAGGACATAAATAAAACAAACTAAGACACATAAAAGGGAACTTAGATGTTAAGTTCATTTTCAGTTAAGATCAAGTGATACAGTCTATCACACACGCGCTCCTGGACACACCATGATTTCAACTGAAGTTCAGAAGCCAGCAACAGAGCTCCACATTTCTAGGCACTACCCCAATTTGCAAAAAGCATCTCTAACACCTCGTTATAATAGAAGAAAGTCAGCACATTCTGTGCTTTCAATGCTAAGCTACAATTGGCTTTCATTAGAACCTGGGCTAAGTGCTTTAGGAGGTGAATCAGTATTTTAATTCTATCAAGGAGATAGCTGGTATTGGTAATAAGGCTATTCGATATGTTAATGGTAGATCACTTCTACAGATTAAAAAAAACTCTAAGTCTTGCTTACACACAAAGGCAAGATGTCTATCAAAGGAAAAAAAATATGAATGACTGCCATTAAAGAAAAAAAAAACCAAAAAACTCACTTTGCAAAAAGAAAGTTTACTGCACATTTTCTGACATTGTAGCCAGTAACTGAATTTTTGCCTCTTAAGCACCTTAAAATTCACACAGGAAGTTCAGGTGATTTTTTGTTTGGGTGAAGTCGGGGGGAGAAGGGGAGAGGGAAGAGAGAGGCAAGTGAAAGAAGGATGTGGGTAAGAAGTATACACTGGGTATGTAATAATACCAAAATAAAAGAAAAACCTACTTCATTAAGATCATACAATTAATCAAACAGAGTATATATATAATATCTTCTTCTTCTTTTTTTTAAAGCCCTGGATCCAAGGCGTCCAAAGTTATTAAAATAAAGTTCATTCACAGAACAAAAACAAATTTAATCTGAATTGCTTGCAGATACTGCTTATTTTCATTTTTTTTTTAATTAAAAAACGCATTAATGTGAACTATGTGCAGGTTTTGTTTTCAGTAGTGGTGTCTGTGCACATCGTCTCCGAACCTGCTGCTGTTCCTGGGTTTTCTGGCCGCCCTTGGAGCAGAAGGTCTGGAAGTTATGAACACCACTCCTGAACAAGGGAAGAGGAGAGCGGCTCTCCTCTCATCCTAGGGAGCAGAGCCGGGCGTGACTCCTGTCCTGTGAGAGTCATTGTTATCTCCTCCTCCCTCCGGATCCTCAGCCAGGGTCAGAGCTGAGGTCTTGTTCGACAGGAGGCTGATGTTATCTTGAGATAAGGATGATCCATTCGGCACCTCACTGCTCAAGTTGGAAGGATAAAACAGTCGTATAAAAGGAGAGTGAGAAAAATAATTACTTAGCTATGAAATGAACAAAGTGATCAAGAGGTGATTAAACATACAGGGGTCTCAGCTCCGTTAAAAACAGAGAAAAAAACGTCTAAAAGGGGCAGTTAGATGGCACAATGGATAGAGGACTGGCTCTGGAGTCAGGAGGACCTGAGTTCAAATTTGACCTCAGGCACTTGATACATTTACTAGCTGTGTGACCTTGGACAAATCACTTAACTCTGACCGCAGGGGTGGGGCAGGGGAACACATCTATACTCTCAACTGCTGTGAAAATATCTTCTTGACGTATTATTAATTTATCTTAAGAAATTATATCAAAGTCTATGATAATCTTTTTTTCCCCCCAACTACTAAAAAATTACCATCATTACTTGATGGCATAAAGTGCTAACGCTGAATCATGTATTTTCAAATACAGACATATTTGGCACAATGGCATTTAAAAAGTTAATGTTGTAAAAAGCTAGGCATTGTGGGAGCTTAATAAATAAACATGGTGGGAGTTCCTTAATTAACATAATCCATCTGAAAGTCAGAAGTGATTCTGAAAGAATAAAACCTTTGAATATTTCATTAAGTTTAGGTTAATTAGCCAAATTACTACTGTGGCTCTGGTAGAGCTAAATTTTATCTTTTTTCATAGTATAAGTACACATTCAAAATTAAAATTCAAACTGACAAGTTCTTAAGATACCTTTTAAATTTTAGCACAAACCAAAATAATTAATCTTTCTTTGGATACTACATAGAAGATTAGAAGAGCAGAGTGAATATATAATATATAATCATCTTTACCTGAATGTCAATGCAAGGTCCTCAGTTGGAACCTTGTTTTGTGGTTCAGCTTGTCCATTTTCTGCTTGCTTACTAGAACCCAATTTGTTTTTCATGTCTAGAGAAGATTGGTTCTCCTTTGAAAGAGGAGGAAATAAAGTCATCTCTCAATTACCCAAGCTAATGGGCAAGAGACAAAACAGAGCTAATACACAACTGCTGGCATTCCAGATATTATTCTTATTTAGCTTTGAAATAGTCAAAAACAAAGTCAGATTTACCCTAATCAATATCCAGTTCTTATGTCCAGCAAAAAGTTCTGGGACCATGTGGGCAATAAAAGGGAGTAGGCTCCAAGGTAAAAATGCATAATTTCACTCACAAAATAGGAGTCAATTCTATTTAACAACACAAACCCAACCTTTAAAATAGTTTTAAAAATCATATTACTAACATGAAAAAGCTCAAGAAAACTAGTCTATCCATTAAGATTTGGAAATTTCTTTAAAGGAAGGACCACAAACTATAAAATGTAAAACCTAAAAACATCAGTACTATAAGTAAAAACACTCTTTACCCATTTCTTCCAACGAGTGCCAAGTGTGTGTCATTAATTGTTCATGGAAAAACAAAACAAAAAAACTTGCTGGATAATAGCTTTCACACACTACACTATTTTTACAGGGAGTTACAGCAATTCTATGCCTCCTATCTTGGCTCTAGATTTCGAAGTCTAGTTTAAACATTTTGGGGTAAATTCTGTCTCTTTCTTTAAACAAAGAGCCTTCAGTAGGAGGTTTTTTTCTCTTAATGAAGAATATGAAGAAAAAAAGAATTAAATCAAACATCCAACAAGGAGAGAGTTAATTTTTATGAACCCAATGTGATTCCCGTCTATGATTATCAACAGTATTTTCTGATCACAGCAATTACTCAACTCACTCACCATGCTCAGCTCCCGAGTTCTCTTCCCAATTTCTCGCTCCACCTGGTGTAGCTCCAAACTCAACTGCTCACTTGAGACCATTCCAGGCCACTTGGGGGGTGGTGGTGGAGGTTGGGGAGGAGGCTGGCCTGCCAGAGTGTTTGTCTCCCTCTGCAACAGCAGCCTGTTACTAACAGCCTAAATGCACAAAGCCAAGCATATACACAACTCAGCACTCAGACCCCGTAAACAAGTGAACAAGGAATAAACGATTGCTGCTTTATGACAATAAGGGCAAGTATCTTTCCAAGAAAAAATGATGACATCATAAAGCATTGCCTCTTTCTTTAAATACTATGTAAAATATTGTATCCCCAGTGTTTATTGAGTATTTATTACGTAACAATGCCTTCAGATGTTCCACGTTTAGGCTGATTTATTCTTTCTCCTTTAATTAAGTAGGCCATACTGGCAAAGATTTATCCATTCCAACCTGTCTAAAAATTTTTTTGCTGGGATTCCAAGTCCATAAACCTTTTACTGGAGATTACTTAATGTAATGGCAAAGAGGTCTCGCTAAAATGACTGACATGACTAGCAGCCAGCAAAGTTGGAAATGGCTTTGATTATCTACCTTTCAGATAGACAGTTCTAGAAATTGACATTAATAATATGAGATTAATTGAGCAATAAATCTACAGATTGCAAATGCCTTCCTGGGGGGAAAAAAAGGATCCAGGGCTAAAGGTTCTAAACTTCTGAAAGTACAGGATCTAATTCAAAATACACTCCATCACAGCTGCATTATAGTGATCAGATATGGCAGAGAGAAGATCGAGATAATCCAAAATTAAGATACTGACAAAAAGCAAATGTGCAAAATAAACATATTCAAGATCCTATAACTGCTAAACCCCAGCACAAAGTAAGACATTAAATTAAAAACAATCCTCCCCCCAAATAATTCTTCCTAATGATAAATACAAGGACTGTGGTGAGTTATAACACTCTCCAAAACAATCTACAATCATTTTTCCTAAAGGAAAATCATATATTACCCACACTTGGCATTCTGATGGTTTTCTCTAGAAGACAAGTGAAATTATAACCAAAGGGTGATTTTAACATACCAAGATTTACTCATTCTTCATCTATGCCGTCATTATTTGTTACATTTAATATCCAATATTCCTTTCACAAACTTGCAAACACAATTATAAAATAAAGCAGCAAGCTTGTCTTCTGAAATTTACCTTATTCCAAAATATTTTATACACACACACATATGTGTGCATGCGCATGCTACATACATGTACACGTACATGTGTGGAAGTGTGTATGTTTTCAAAATTTCAATTAAAAAATATTCAGAAAAAAACATTCAGCTCAACAAATAATTATTATTAAGTATCTACTCTGGGAAAAGGATTATAGTAGAGGTCTGGGTATACAAAAACAAAACAAAAGTCCCTGATTTCCAAGGAGTTTACAACATTTATACAGATAAAGATAATCTGAAGGGAGAGAGAATAGAACTAAGCGGGACAATAAAGATAGGAGGAGGTGGCCCACAAGCTGACCCTTAGGTCCACAAGGAATACATATCAGATAAAGCACAGGGGCAGATGGAAAACTGAGTTCAGGAAATAAAAAGCAAGCCCCTTTAGTTAAAACACAGAATATATAAAGAAGATTAATGTGGGCAAAGATCATTACTTTTTTACCTCCCATTTTTTAAAAAACATTAACTATTTATGGAATTAATTTCAAATTAAAAAGAATACTATAGGGGCAGTAGAAGGTGCAGTGAGTAGAGCATAGGCCCTGGAGTTAGGAGGACCTGAGTTCAAATTTGGCCTCAGACACAACACCTCCCTCCCCCCCCCCCCAAAAAAAAAAAAACCTAGCCGTGTGACCTTGGGCAAGTCATTTAACCTCAACTGCCCTCCAAAAAAAAAAGAAAAAAGAAAAAGAGAAGTTAAAAAAAAATGAAAATAATACTTTATACACAATAGGCACTTGAATGTTTGTTGAATGACATTAATGAAAAGGATTAAGCTAAGAGCATCTGTTCCTAATTACTATAATTCTTAAACTCCACATTATTAACAGGTACACAGAGCTCTTACCACTTAATAATATTAACCAAAATGTCTGCTAGATATGCAATTTGACTATGTATTGAGTTTTCAGAAAGATACATTTCAAATACTTGTACAAAGTTCATTCCACAGAAGGCTTAATCCCTAAAATATGGCACCTAAAAATCTGCCCCTGTAGCATGTTAAGTATTTCTCAATTTCTTGACGTTCCTTAAAAGTCTCTAGCCAAAAAAGCCAAGTCATGTCTAGGCTAGTACCTCGAGTCCTCGAAGCTGGGTGTGCTGGTTAATCTGGTGGTTCAACTGTTGCAGCTCCAGTCTGAGCTGTTCTCTCTCAGCAGAGGGCAAGGGCTTCCCATGACTGGCCACTTCCGATATGGACAATCTTTCCCTTTCATGGGAAAGCAATAAAAGAAAATGAAGTGCAACGATTGTAGCCAGAATAACTGAATAGTAAGAGAAAACTCACTTAGGAACTCTCTTAAGGATCACAGCAAACTCTCTGTGCATACTTTTGAACCAGTAATACCCCTACTAGGTCCGTATCCCAGAGAGATCAAAGAAAAAGGAAAAGGACCTGTATATACAAAAATATTTATAGCAGCTTTTTTGTGGTGGCAAAGAATGGAAATTAAGGGATGTCCATCAACTGGTGAATGGCTAAACAAGTCAACAAGTATACAACTGTGATGGACAACTACACTGTGCTATAGAAAAAACATGACAAGACTTCTATGAACTGATGCTAAGTAAAGTGAGAAGAACCAGGAGATCATTGTAACAGCAATGTGGTAATGATGATGAGCTTTTCTGATCAATAAAAGGATATGAAACAATTCCAAATGACTCATAATGAAAAACTGCTATCCACCTCCAAAGAGGGATCTGATGAACTGAGTGCAAACTGAAGCATAATATTAGCACTTTCTTCACTTTTCTTTTAAAAAAAATTAGGGCTAATATGGAAATGTTTTATATGATTTCACATGTAATTTAGATATTGCTTGCCTTGTCAGTGGGTGGCAGAGGGAGAGAATTTGGAGAAGGGAGAGAAAATTTAAAAAGGAAACTGCCAACAAAAATGCTAAAAATAATACATCGTCACAAAATGCACAGAGAAAGGAAAAACAATCCACACCTTCTCCAGTGCCTGCCCCACCCCCACCCCAAAAAGAAAAAGACAGACAGACATACCTTTCAGTGAAGTGTCCCTGAGAAGGCATTGTTTGGTGAGGGGAATATGGAGAACCTCCCCAGCCACCATGAGCTCCATATGGACTGTAATCTTTAAGAGAAAGAGAGCTATTTAGGGAATATACAACTCATGCTGGTTTTTCTTTTAAGCTACAGTTACTAGCTTCCTAGACAGCCTCAAACTTATAACAACACAATTTTCTAAACATCAGATAAACTAAACACATGATAAAAATACTTTGATATTACATAAACAAAAATATTTCACCTGACCCTCAGCGAATTCACAAAAACTCACCAGAAATACTGATTGATTTGGTGGAAGTCCCCTGAGCTGCCAGAGCCTGCATTGGGCCAGAACCCTGATACATGGTCTTGGAAGTTCGAGATATGGCGCCAAACCGGGACACTGTGGGCCGGTCACCAAATGGGATGAGGTCATCATCACTGGTTTCTGCTACCCTTCGCTGAAGTTCTAGCCTCTGGTCTCTCACATTTTTACTTTCCACATTCTGGTAGACAATCAAAAAGAAGAAAGCCCATCCCCACCTTAAGTTTTTTCTACTATAATGTTCTTTTTTTGTAGAAGACTAAAAATACTATAATGAAACTAGAAAGATGAGTAGAAGGATTCAGAAGTGCTCTCTATTTTAATTCAACATAGAATTACTGAATGGCAAAACTGGTTCTGGATACCCTAGTCCAGGTTTTCTTAACTTTGGGGTCTATGACACCATTAGTCTTATTATTTTGATAATTATATTTCAAAATAGTTGGTTCTGTTTGTAATCCTATGTTTTGTATTTGGGGCATTTAAAAACATTATTGTGAGAAGGTATCTATGACACAAAAGAAGTTTATCACCTCTACTCTGGACCAATAGTAAAGACACGAAGGCAAAAGTTGAGTCCACATGACTAGTAACTGAGGAAACCATTTCTTCAGTTTGCAGAGAGAATTTTAGCTAGGGAATAAAGAATGAACCAGGTCAGGGTCCTTGACCTTTTTTGTGCCAGTATTCCCTTTGGTAGTCTGGTGAAGCCTCTTCTCAAAAGAATGTTTGTTATCAACATTCATAATTGAAGGAAATACTAAAATTCAGTTAGAGATGGGTGAAATTCATGGCCTCCCTGAAAATTATCCAAGCCCTTTCCTGTGGGGCCCATGGATCGCAGTTTGAGAATCCCCAACCTAAACTGAGCAACCCAGACCAATTTCCATAGATATGGGTGTTTTCCAAGACTTGCTATAGGAAGCTTTAATATTTGAAAAGAGCTGAACCATGAGTGACATATTTCTGTCTGAAAGAGCTTAAAGGGTGGGGTAGGGTGGGCAATGTTTGTCTAGCCAGTTGAAAGGCAGAAGGGAGACTTGTTTTCGTTAATATTTCTGTTACCCACATTAATATCTCCTTCTAGTCACTGCCACAGCAAAGATTCTCCTTCCTGACAGAAGTTAAACTCCTTGAGGGATGGTTTCTCTCTCTCTTTTTTTCCCCTATTTCCTCAGGATCCGGCACAGAACGTGCATAAACACTTTTGGATTGCCACCAAGTTCAATCCCCTATCCTCAGAGAGATTAAAATGTAACTGGGAAATGTTTAACAAAACATATAATGCAACACAGATAATGGTAATTTGTGGTTTTCTAGGTCAACAACAAGCCCATAAGGATAAGTGTCTATTTGAGTTGACATATCAATGTCCAACAGATATCTACATCATCCTACAATACTCCAAGTAGTCATAAAACTTCTTCTTGAAGAAAGTTATTCCTGATATTGCACAGAGATTTACCTCCTAATTTCTACTCACTGGTCCTACTTTCTCCTATAATTACAAAAAATAAATCTAATTTCTCTCTTCAAATAACATACCTTTAAAGCAAGGCACCAATTAGCCTATCTAGACTTCATACAGAAATTGTTCTAAGCACTGTGACAATTAATGGGTTACTACCACTCACAACATTAACTGTAGCAGTAATACTATTTACACTTCAAAACTATTAAAAAATTAGGGCTATAATTCAGTCAAGACAACAAATATGGGTCTTGATCAAAGGCAAAACAGTCAGTGTCAACTTGGTCCCAGCTATGGGAGACCGAACTGCTCCAGAGGCAGCTATCAAAGAGCAGGGAGAGCAGTGGCAAACTCTAGGGACAGGCCTTCCCCAGAGGGTGTGGGTGTACATACCGCCATCTCCACTCCTCCGGCGGCAACAGCATCTTTGGGCTTCGCGTCTTTGGTCCCGATGTAGGATCCGATGGTGTCACACGACCAGGGCGAGTACTGGCTGTAGTCATTCCCTTTGTATTTCCCAGCGACTTTCAGGTCATCGTCCAAATACTGGAAATGAGAAATAGGACGGAGCCGTGAGTAATCAGGGAAAAGATGAAGCAAAGGCATTTCCAAATAATTTTTAGTTAGAAGCAAAATGCTGGCAGTTCTGTGGGATAAATGTTTTATATGAGAATTTTTATTGGGGCACAAATTGTGAAACAGTAAAACTATTCTTATAGATTTCTAGATATCTGAAGTTCAAGTCAATACAAATAAACATAACTGAATTCATGACTAGTTTTAGTGCCAATGGTGGTAAAGAGGATTTTAATACCAACCATTCTCATCAAAAATTAAATAGAAAAAATAATCCAAATAAAGAATCATGTTCTATAGTGAAAAAAAACTTACCATGTTACAAAAGTTTTGTAATTTGATGTACACTTCATAAGTTGTTGAAATACTGCCCAAATATGGATAAAAGTCCAAAATTTGATAAATTGCAGAGATCAAACCAAGAGCATTTGACTGAACTGAGGCTTCTTTGAAATTCAAAATAGAATGTGAACTCATTAAGTGAGAAAGTTACTAAGTGTCTGTGCTAAGTACTAGGGATATAAAGAAAGAAAAAACTAGTTCAGAGAGGAAATATGAAAACAACTATGTAAGTATAAACAAGATATATTAGAGAGTAAAAATGAGTTTCTTGGTTTCTGTATTCCCAGTCTTAACACAATGCCTGGCATAGAGTACTTTAAAAAGCATGTTGCTTTTATTGACTAACCAAAGGAAAGACAAAAGAGCATTGAGGTGTGTGTACTGGAGGTGTGGGATGTGCCATGTGTGTTAGCTGAGGCATTTGAAACAAAGGGGTGACGTGGTCTACTTTAGAAAATCACAATGACCTATGGAAAACTCTTTATATAATAGTAACAGGTAACAGCTATCATGCTTTAAAGGTTTGCAAAGTGCTCTACAATTTTGATAATATTTGCAAACATAAAATTTTATCCTAACAAACCTAGAAGGTAAGTGCTATTATTATTCCCATTTAACAAATAAGGTTGATAAACTCAGGGTCACATAGCTAGGTAGGATTTGAACTGTTTTCCTGACTCCAGCTCTAGCCACTACGCTGCCTATTTATTAATTACATTTAAATTTTCTGAAGAAGGATCAAAGTCTGACCTATACTGGAAGACAACATGAAACACAGTGGAAAGGATATTAATCTTGCGAACCTGAAGACAAACCAGAAACTAAGGTCCTGGAAGCAACGGTATTCAAGACGTACTAGCTTGACCTAGGAGGAAAGCATGTGTGGCAAGAGTCTGTAGCACTATGCTGTTTATGTAATAACTACTTAAGATGTTTTTAAAATCTAGTTTATTATAAAGAATTCAATTCAATAAATATTTACTAGGTGTCTACTCAGCACCCAGCACAAAGCAAGACAAGAAGTTCACTAAGTCCCTGACAAGGAGCTGACATTCTACTGAAGGGAAACAACATAGATGAGAACACACAGAGTAATTTCAGGTGAGAGGGAGAGCACCCAAAGGAGGCAGCACTTGGGATGAAGCTTAATACAAAGATGGAGCCCATTAAAAGAGTCTGCATTATGCAAAAGTAGAGTATAAGAAACAATGGTGAGAAAGGGAGGATGAAACACAGAGTGTTTCAAGAGGAAAATATGCAATCATCCTAGAAAGATTAGATAATGATGATAAGGGACTCAGATCAAACAGACATTAGTGGATTTATATTTTAACAACAGAGGCAAGAAAGAGCCACCAAAGATTCTTAAGCAGAGAGTGACCTCATGAGGACCTGTGCTTTAGAAAAATTAATTCAACAGCGGTATGAAGGTGTCAAATGAGCTGTACATGCACCAGAACAAGATTAAAATATCAATGAGAAATGTTTAAAAAAATAACTGAAAATACAATCCAACCAGAGAAGGAGCCGTGTGAAGAGAAAGAATAAATAGATGTCCCAGAGTTAAAAGTGAGAAGACTCGGCCATGATAGAAAGGGCAAGGGGAGAGAAGAATGAAGAGTCAGAGGTGATTCTGAGCAAAGCAATGAGAGTATTCTCAGGGAAGGGAGGATCGGGGGTGGGGTGGGGGGTGGGGGGTGGACATGCAGGTGGTTTAAAGGGAAAAACCCAGTGAATTCCATTTTGAACATGTTGAATCTGAAATAGCCATGGAACCTCCAGGTGGAGCTGTCTAGCAGGGATATGGAATTCAGAGAGATGAAGCAGACTTGAAAGAAGCTGAAAGATGAAGAGATGAACTGCCAGTCGTCTGTGTAGATTTGAGAATTAAAACTGTAAGAACCAACGAGATCACCAAAATAGAGTATAGAGAGTCAAGGGCCCCAAAAGCAGAGTTCTGGGATGCCCAAAGCACAGAGGGGAAAAAAGCCTATAAAGGTGACTGAGAAGAATGAAAAGCCACCTAACTCTCCTCCTCCATCAAACGCCCTGTGATCCAGTGACAGGCGGCCTCCTCCTTTTTCCTCTCCTAAGACTCCATTTCAGGACCCTGGGCATGTTCACTTGGCGCTCCTCTATGCCTGGGATTCTCTTTTTTTTATCTCATCTCCTGGCTTCCATCAGAGATGGAAGAAGCCTTTCCCATTATCCCTTATTTCCTGATATCTTCTGTATGTTGATTATCTCAAATTTATTCTATATATGGTTTGTTTATATGTAGTTATCTGCATGTTGTCTCCTCCATCAGACTGCTGAAATCTTTGAGAACAGGGACTGTTTTAGCCTCTCTTTGTATTTTCAGTTCTTAGCACAGTGCCTGGCACTTTATTGAGTGTCTATTAGTAGGCACTACTAATTCAGGAAAAAGTAAAGAAGAGATCAATGTTTTTGGGAAGTCAAGAAAGCCAAGGACTAAGAAAGGACCATGGAATGTAATAATTAATGCAATATTGGTGACCTTGAAGAAATCAGTTTCAGCCAAGTAGTGTAGTTAGAAGGGAGTGGGATATGACAAATTGAGGCAAAGTATAGGGGAAAGTTTGTTTCCTTTTAGATTTTTCTGTTTAACTAAAGTCAAGAAAGGCCATCAAAAGAATTACGTGGGGTAGTAAAAAAAGAGCTGTGTTCTAGTCCAGTTCTGCTTGTAACTCACTGTGTGATTTTGGACAAGTTAGTCAGATAAGGAAGTTATTTTCTTTGATCTCAAAATCCTCATCTAGAAAACGATGGGGCCAAAGTAAATAAAATTGCTTTTGGTTTTTTAAAAATATTACAGGGTTTCTTTTAATGTACTGACACCACAAATGATGACTTGGTCATCAATATTAAGATTTATACCAAAGACTCTAATGCATTGTCGGTGGAGCTGTGAACTGATACAACCATTCTGGAGGGCAATCTGGAACTATGTTCAAAGGGCTATAAATAACTGCATACCCTTTGATCCAGTAATGCCACTTTATTTAGGGGAATTTAGGGGATGCCCATCAACTGGGGAATGGCTGAACAAGTTATGGTATATGAATGTGATGGAATACTATTGTGCTGTAAAAAATGGGAAGGAGATGGGACTTCATAATTACCCAGAGAGGCTTATACAAATTGATGCTAAGTAAGAAGAGCAGAACCAGGAAAAATTTGTACACAGTCACAGATATATTATATGTGTGATGACCAGCCTAGATAAACGGGACTCTTCAAAGCAATGCACAGTTAAAAGACAACTTTACAAGTCTCAGAATGGAAGGAGATACCTACACTCAGAGAAAGATCTAGAAAGACCAGAGTTTGAATGGACACTGAAGCAATGCATGCTATCATTCTTTTCTATATTTGGTTCTGTTTCTTTTTTCCCAGTGTTCACTCTATTGGCTACAATGTTCCTATACAATCAGACTATTGTATAATGTAAAAGAGTTTGCAGATCCTATATATAATTGTATGCTGTATCCCACCATTGGGGGGTGAACAGGGGGAAAGGGGAGAAAATCTGAAACTCAAGTGATTCTAAAACTGAATCTTGTAAACTAAAAGTAAACAAACAAGTCAATTAAAAAAAAAAAAAAGATTTATACCAAAGGCATATCAGCAAAATTTATGTGGGACAGCTCTGGGTAAAAGAGTAAGTGCCTGGAGTCAAGCCAGAAAAGCGAAGTCTGGGATGAGTGGCAGAAACAGGAAGGCATCTTAGACACTGTGACTTCTTCAAATACTAAAAAGCCATAAAAGACAGTTCTTAGTGCCAAGATGCATAGTACTATCAAATGGTGCGAAGCATAGGGCTTCTTCAATGAAAGATACATTGCTGTCTGTCTGACCACTGCAACTTGCAACTGAGTACTTCCAACTGACTTAGAGCTGAAACCTCTAACAGAAGTCGTCATTTCCCTCCCCTCATTAGCTCTTCTCTCTAGATCCTGTATTCAGTGGTATATCCCTAGTAGGCACATCATAAAGGCCGTCTACTGCCCCCGGGTTACACTGCTCCTCCTGCATCTGACCTTCTTTTCATTTCCTTGTCACTTCTGAGGATTAACCAGTTCTGGTGCATTTCACCCTCATTTTGAGGTCCACTGCTCTTTTTGCTTTTAACATCTCCAGAGGCCAAGGGGATATTGGGGCTGGGGTTTTATTCTTGCTTTTTTTCCCCCCACATATATGCTTCCCCCTCCCCGCCCCAAAAAGCCAAACTAAAAAAACAAACCAAAACAAAATCAAAAGCCTTGATTCAAGGCTGTCCTGGATGCATGAGGCTGACTTTCAGATAACTAAAGCTAATGTAATATTGAACTGCAATTATAATTGCTGACCTGTACAGGAAGATGCTAACCTCATGATCAATAAGTAGTAGAGGGGCTGGTTAACAGGTAGCAGAAGGAGTACTAGTACTCCTAGGATGGAGTGCTCCTCGGTACTTCAATATATAACCCATTTCAGGAGGGTGTCAAGAACAGAAGATCAGCCTTATAATAAATTCTGTAGCAGTATTCCAGAACATTTTCAATTGTTGCTGTTACTAAGGGGAAAAAATTGTTATTGTGTGGATTTTAATAAGATAAAAAGTATAAAATATTTTGACTACACTAATTACTTTGTATGATCTATACATTCCTCATTAATTCAAATAGAACTGAATATAGTAACTTTTCTTCCCTAGGGTCAACTCTAACTTCATCTTGCTTATTACTGGTAACCCATCTAAATCATTACAAAATTACAAATCAAAACATTAGCCATTTTGATTGCAAATTAAAAACTGCTGAATGAAGACTGTCAATGTGCTTTCACATTGACAGTCACACAGACACTGAAGATTTAAGATCATAATGCTTACTTCCTCTGGATGGAATGAGTGGGGCAAGGTTGGTGAAGGTGCAAAAGGAGGTGGGGAGATGACTTTTCTCTCTTCTAACTGGGCCATGATTTCTTTCCGTCGTCGATGTAGTTCATCTAGACTAGGGTGGGCTGGGGGGGGAGGTGGCAGTCTGTTGTAAGGCTCCTAGAAATGAAATGAAAAAATTTAGAAATGACTTTAAAAATCCACTGAATTTTCAATGGATATTTAAAGAGTTAATAGCTTTGGTACATCCATTTTATATCTGTTTTAAATGCCATCCCTTCAGCTGTAAATACATAATCTAACAAACTTGACGTTCGAAATTTAAAGCCAACAAAAATTTGTCAAAGTTCTCAAGAGAAGGAGGCTAGATTTCTTATTGTGAACCAGGTAGATGTCAACCTTCTATTACATTAAAAAATTTTTATTTAAAAAAAAAAAGCAGAGAAATAAAGAAAATGGGATTGTGGCCAAAAAAAAAAAGAAAAAGACACGACTTCACTTTTAATAATAAATTAACCAAAATTATTAAAATATAAACAGAAAAACTGATAATCTAGAAAGCGAACCTCTGCATATATTTCAAAAGTCAGATGAAGTAGTGAGGTAATAGTCCTAGCTAACCTATTCCAAAGATCAAACAATCATTTTAAGAGATGAATTCATTAAAGAGTAATTTTAAAAAATTGGCATACTCTGATATATGGTGGTCTTATCTGACTTGGATGTGGACCCACTGGATAATAACTCTCTATCTGCTGGTATCTCTCTCTGGACTCTGGTACATAAGGTGAAACAGCTGCAGGTGGAATCTCAATGGGTACAGGGCTTTCCTGGAAAATCTCCTCTCGTGGATAAGACTGAGTAGGGTACACACGACGGCCATCATAATGCGGTGGGTACATGGGTGGATACTGTTGTGGCTGAGTTCCGTACTGGGAGTTTACTACACGATCCGGGAGGTAAGGTGGGTAATGATCCAAGTATGGAGGACCAGGTTCAGGAGCAGATGGTGGAGGTCGGACAAAGCGAGAGACACATTGCGGGGTTGGAGTATAGTACATTCCTAGAAGTATAAAACAAGCACCAAAAACAGTATTGGTAAGCAAATCTAGTGAGAAATGGATGTTAATTTTTACCTTTTTAAACATCATGAAAAGAGTCATTAAATTACTCCTTGCATTACAAAACAAACAAAACATAATCCAGTAAAATGCGGGCAAGTGTTAAACTTGAAAACCGTAGCAAAGCTTTGGAGCAAGCTTTGCTTGCTCTGAACCTTTAACCACTACACTTTTCCCTAAAACGTGCTCCACTGTGTGCTGTGCCAGACAGTCAGGCTGGTGAGCTCCCCAGGGGCAAAGGCTGGTGATACCACTAAATGCTCCTCCCTCCTCTACTCCTGTCTCATATTTCAGCCCAAGCAAAAAGGTTTACTATGTAGCTAAGAAATAAAAATTCATTTAAAGTTACTGCTTATTTTATATTTACCCCAGTCTTTTTATTTTATATATATATATAAAATTAAAATAATATATTATTACAGAGTATGTGTGTACACACACACACACACACACACGTATATACATATAGTTTACAAATAAAAAATTTTATTGATGGTGGTATATAACCAAATAAATTTGGAAATAACTTCAAGGCTAGAGGTTCACTGTATAACAGCACTAAACTATGATCTTAGTGCCAGGAGATGGGGAATATGTTTTGTGTTAAAAGAATCAACAGGTTGACTATGATGACCACTGGGTCACAGATCTGTAACCCATCTTTTAAATGGGCAGGGATGGAAAAGTCACAACAATGACATAGTCCTAAGTTCCATATAGGTTACGTTAACAATAATGAAACCGGCTCTTTGCTCAACTAGCCAAAAAGGTATACATACGCTAAACTAAAAGGAGCTGAAAAGCGCCAACACTGCCGTTTTAAAAGCAGGGAAGAAGGAAGTGTGTAGTTAATGCTAGCAAGAGCAGCCTGCAAAAATGCCTGCAGTCTACTCTGATTTAAGGATGGTCCGTTTTCACTGTTACTCATTTCATATTCACAGATGTTAAGCTTTAGCACCCTTTTAGGCTTCTCTCTATAAAATCGTTAACCCTGAAAACCATTTTAAGAGACTATTTCATTAAATTCATTCATATTAAAAAAAAAAATAGGCCTACTCTGATAGATGGAGGTCTTATCTGACTCGGAGGCGGACCCACTGGAGAGTAAAACCTCTATCTTCCTTTACTAATTCAGTTCTTACTCCAGACCTGCCCGTTTCTTAGCAGCTCCACTCTTCTACAAGTCACCCAGGCTTAAAATCTGTTCTGTATCTCTGGCCTCCTCTCTCTGCCATAACATTCAATCAGCTGCCAAGTTTAATAGATTTGATCTCACGCATGTGTGTGTGTGCTTGCGCACGTGCATGAGAAAGAGTGTGAGTGAGAGTGTATGTATGTGTATATATCTGTCTGTACACACCTACACACGGGGAAACCAGGTCTGTGAATCAGTGATACAGGAGTATTCTCAACTCCCTTTTTATCAAGGAACATTTACACCTTAGAGTGCTAACATTCTCTGGGCCACTGAGGCATTAAATGTCACATGGTCAGTATGGGTCAGAGAGTGTTTCTGATTCTACAACAGGCTAACTACTACTACATCACACACATTTTTGATTAGTGTACTCATCTGAGGTCACACAGCTAGTGTTTGCAGAGAGACTGAAACCCCCATCTTTCACGCCATGCCCAGCACTCTACTAGGATGATGATGACAGTAGTGACAACTACTACAGTTAAAACAGGTGCCACATATACAGTACATGAGGTTTGCAAAGCAATACTCATTATATCATCTGATTCCTCAAAGATGTAAAACTGTAGGAAGAGTTGAAAGGAGGCAGAGAACCTGGATTCAAATTCCACCTGTGACATTTACTACCTACATGATTTTGGGCAAGGCATTTGTACAATGAAGGAGGTCTCTAAAACTGTTTCTAAACGATTCTAAATCCATCGTCCTATGGTCACCACAAATCTGGTAGGTAAATGTTACTTACAAAGGAAGAATCTAAGGGAAGGGGGAAAACAAGTAATCTGCCCAAGGTCAAATAGCAATTATGCGTTTTGGAAGATGGTTTCTGAATTTGGGTCTTTCTAACTCAAATTTAGCATCCTATCTGCTAAACACTAACCCAGGTACTCCCCCTTCCTCTTGTGAATTAGTCTCTGCCTTCAAAGTGTGAAAAGCTGGGATGCTTAGTTGGCTGGGACAATGAAGGACAAAGTCTGAATTCAAAAAGATCTTGATTGACTAGAACAAGGGGCTAAATATATTATGAAGTGGACTTATTTAATAGGGATAAATGAAAGACTTCACACTTCTCCACCTCCTGTGAACACAAACACTTGCTACCTTGAGAACTGAGTGGGAATGCATCCCTCTCCCCAAAAGAGAAGGGCTGAACTTCTAGCACACCCGGAACTCTACTGGGACACATAAAAGCCCTGACGTGTGACTGAGAGAATCTGCAGATTAGAGAACACTGTAGGCCAGAAGGAACATGTAGAGATCAAGGAGCTGTGCACCCTGGATGGTTGATATTAAATAGAGTTCTTTCCTGACCTGGCACCTTTAAGCCTATCCATTCTCTCATACCCATCTCAAAAATCACTTTCTTGAGAAAGTGTTTTTTTTGGTTCCTTTAAATGGATGAGATTTCTGGTTCTCTGTATGATCTTAGAAAAATTATTTAACCTCAGGGCATCTAAGAGTCTCCTAATTTATAAAATGAAGGAGTTGGATTAGATGAATCCAGGGGTCTCTTTCAGGTGTAGAAGGATGATTCTATGATTCCTGAAATGCACATACAGTGTGAACTTAGAATACTTGGTTGACTGAGGAGAGAAATATGCTACACTTGCCCAGCATGTTGTCCAATACAGCATTAATTTTTTAGGTTAAAAGAGTGAGTCCAAGATATAACAGTCTAGCAAACATGCTGTTATCTACTGAGCCAATCGATTTTCCTTACCCACTTGTGACTTCTCATTTCTATGATTACATGAAGACTCTAGATATAACATTACTTAGACTATCTTGGGTTTTAACTCCAGTTCTGTCACTGGTAGAACTTAATATTGCTTACTGCAACCTTATTATTAATTGTATTATCTGTAACTTGTTAATAAATTTTGTCTTCTATCTATCTCATGAAAGATGTGGCAACAATGAATAGAGTACTACTTAACTACTGCTGTAAGAGAAAATGGGTTATACAAATCAAGAGTGTGTTATTACCTGGGGGATATGGTGCTGGCTCAAAAGGTGGAGCAGCCCCTCGAGGATCCTGATAAAATACATCTGCTTGGGGTGCTGAGTATAATTGGGAACCTCGTGGTACCATGGGAACAGGTTTGGTAACTGGCATGGAAGTCAGATCTGCTGGTCCCCTAGGGGGTACAGGGTGGGGAGTCACAGGTAAGGCAGAAATGTTCTTGGGTCCAGGTTCCAATCTAAAAGGAAAAGGAAAAAGTGTTAATGAACATTAAGTTGTCTGAAGAAGTTTCCTCTGTGTAACAAAGTAGATTTGCATATTCTAGGAAATAGCTTGTAAATATTCTGTTATCCTAAAAATAAAATGGCTTATTTCTCCTATCCTGGTTTCTTTTTTAATCATTACCTCACAGAAATGCAAGCCACCAGAAAAAAAGGAAACTAATGAAAGAGCTTGAAATTATAAAATATCTAGTGTTCCTTAACCACATGTTTACACACAGAAAACCTCAATCAATAGTTAGGAAGCCGTACAGGTCAGGAGGGGATCCAGGAGCACTGCTGCTCAGGTGGTCAATCTTCCCTGGCTTCAGACCAGAGTCATAGCTGGAGTCCGTCCCTCGGGGGATCAGCTGTGTCACTGTGTTCCCTGCTGACACAATCCCATTCGGCAGGGCAGTAGGTTTTCTGCTGGGTAGGTCCACTGCCCCTTCTTCTGAAAGGATAGCTGCTGAAGGTAGGCCCACCTCATTGAGCTGGCCTAAGGAGGCACTCAGGGGTCTTCTGGGAACCAGACGTTTGTTCATTTTACGAAATCTTCAGAAAAACAATAGTAAACACCAAAAAAATTTTAAAAACTGAAAATACAAAGGTGAAATTACCAACTAAAAAGAATAGTCTTGCACAGGCACAACAGGGAAAACTTCCAATTCTTATCATAAATTTCCCAGCAATCAAATTTCTTACAACAAAAACCCGATTACCACCACCCACTTTTTTGAAATTACTGTAAGAAATTCTAACAGAAAATATCTTTTATCTACAACAATGTGTATGCAGGAAAATAAGCAAAAAGTATGTACTATCATTCAATCTTGGATATTTATTTAAGAAATAAAAGGTTTGTTGATTAAATTAAACACTTTTTCATTAGGGACATTTTGACTAAAGTCAGAAACTCCTTAAAGCTGAAGCATTTTGAAGATGTATATAATCAATGCAGTCTGCTTTTTTATCACGATATATGTTTTATCATAGAATTATCGTTTCATCTCCATTTTTTTATCACTGCATCCCTCACTCTCCTATTTTATTATGAAGCACTTTGTTGAACCTCCTACAGAGTACACTGGAGGAATGGAAGAAAAAACAAAAACAAAACCTAGATTCTGAAATAAGCGTTTTGCTCTACCGTATTCAATGACTGAACAGGGACATCACTTTCATTAAATTCTCAGAGGAAAACTGTCACACAGGCATATAAAACACTACTAGCCGACTCAATGGAGAAGTCTGACTAAGTGCAAGTGGCAGACGTAACTGTTATTAGATTTTTTTTTTGGTTATTATTAAATAAGGATCACTTCAATGGAAATAAGAAAATATAACAGGGTAATTTACAGAGACTTATGAAATGAGAAATATGAATAGGGAAAATAAGGGAATTCCTTTTTTGTTACAGCATGCCAAAACAGGCTGTAATAGTAATGAAATTTGAAGATCCCTTTGTATTGCTAAGCTAAGAAGTACTTAGAACCAAGTTTCAAATTAAGCCTCTGTTAAAGAAACAGAAGGTGTGAATCCCTGTTGCTGACATGACAGGAAGGGGCTGAACAGGGAGGAGCAATACTGTATATAAGGAAAAACACCGGCTGAGAAAGGCAGAATTTCCTGGGAATTTGTGGTGGCGGAGATTCTTCTGAGGGCCAGCTGGAGCTGCCAGAGGAAGCATGACTGTGGTGTTGATATTTTGCCTGTTTGTGGTTTTGTTAAGCCTTGATGTCCCAGGAATAGAGACTATGAAGGATTTAAGGTGGACTGGACACTGTGATCTTCAGCGTGGAACAGGGACTGCACAGAGAGCTGGACAAGCACCTGGGAGCTGTCTGACTCTGAACCCAGGTGACAGTTTGGTGAATCTAGGTAGGAGCTGGGACCATGGAAGGGGATCCAGGGAATCTGAGAGCCTACCCGAGTCAAGCTGAAAGAAGACTTTACTGACTGAGAAGACTGATTTACTCGTGACTGAGGGGTGGATGACCTGTGTATTTTCTGATAATTTAGTAAATGATGACTGAATAGTGACTGATTTGTAATTTAATATGCCCCATGAGTGGAAAGCGATGACTTTTGTCTTCTGTGACCCTTAAGGAAACTCCTTAAGGATGACTGAATGACTGAGTTACTAAGTGATCGACTATTTAATTCTCCCACTACAGCTTCCTTCATCCAACCATAAAGGGAAGTTTGTTTAAAAATAGTGATCCTTTTGATACACATTTAAATTTAGAAATAAACCTACACATAAATAACATGTAATTACCCAAATGGTTTCCATTTGTGAATACTTGCTATTTTTATATAAAGAAGAAAGACTATGCTTTCATTTAGCCTACTGTGAGGGGGGAAAGCCCTCACTTTTCACAATTGTTTTGTAAAATACTGTCACTATTTTGGGGGTAAGAATTATTTATTTAAGAGAGATACATAAAGACAAAGTTGCCCCTTTCTCAGCTCTCCCTAACAACACACCCTCCCCCAATATGGTTACTATTTTGTTGTTCTTCATTTTTAGTAATATTCTTTTAACACATTATATGAATATAAAAAATCATATTGGTATAATCCCTCTGCTAACTTCTTGAGTTTCGAAGGTAAGCAAGGCTTCCAATAAAATTCAACGTTGTGGTAACAGTGATATAATAGAAGTCTGAAGTAATTTCTGCAAGACAGACACCTACTTTTCCAATTCATCCTGTGAGTGTGCAAATGTGCAGCTGGCCCCCCGGGGGCACCCTCCTCTCTGTTTCATGTCTCGGCACATATAAGTTTTATACTTGCTGTGCTGAGGAGGCTAAGGAGCAAAAATCAATCAATCAATCAGTGACACATTTAAACAGATGATTCTACAGCTACTGTACAAAGGTGCCTTAAGAAGCATTTCTGTCTTTGAAGTAACAGAAAACAAAATAATAGGGTCACACTTTCCTTATACTTTCTTATCAAAACACAGTAACAATAATTTTTCAATATATGACCTTGATCTGTGTGCAACCCAAAATTTTTTCTCAGATTACTAGTGGCAGGGAAGTTATTGTAGTTTAGGATTAAAAGCATGGCTTTTAAATTAGGTGATAATATCCAATAAGGAACAATGTGTAAACTTAATAAATACTATTTAACAATAATGATGACTTTCTCTTAAACCATACCATGCTTTATTTAATATACACTTTAAAGCCTATATGACACCAATTAGAATATTAAAACTTTATCAAATAATGCTTCATCAGGTTACCAATCTGGAAAAAACCTCATCACAGTAGTTCTATGTGGAGAAGAGACAGGTTTAAAGGTAGGAGATTAGAGATAGTCTACAGATCCTTCAAGTGCAAATACTCTATTATGTAAAGCTAAAATAAATTGACTGCATTCCATTATTTATTACCAGATCTGGGGAGTATTCTCCAGCATTCAAGAAAGCTATATGATTTTCTTTTCTTCTTAAATGAAATAAAGCTAAAATTTTAGGTATGAGGGTATTTACCTCCTTATTATTCTATGTGGCAGACCTTCACTAAAAGCTATCAGTAGGGCAATGTTTATTTCAATTTTTCTAGATGACCACATGAACCCAGTTTACAGAGATAATCATACAAAAAATGAATTTTTATTTTTTGTCAGTTTCTCAAGAGAAGGTACTCTTTCAAAAGTACTGCTGATTCAGTTTCAGGAAATATTAACGTACTATTCTTTCTGTGCCTTTAGTGACTTTTCTTCTAAATATTAGTATTCCTATATTACCTGCTGCTGGTCTGTTCCTTTTTTGCTGTGATTCTGAATATAATCAACCAGTCCATGTACCACTGTGCGCACAGCAACCAACCCATTTTCTAGCTGTTCCCAGGTTGGAGGAGGGGCATCTATATAGAAGAAAAAGGAGCAAGAGCTTTTTATAAAACTATATAAGCACCAATGAAATGAAATTATAAAAAGTGGCAAAAACAATTGTTAACTACTAAAAAGATGATGCTCAGACATCCAAGAAAAATAAGATCTTTCCCTACAGTATGTTGTTTAACTTTCTATCCAACACAGAACTTTGTAGTAGTGGTTAGCATAAGCTGTTTTACTTCTATTTTCAGTAAAATCATTAGCTTGAAAAAAATGCAGGGGGGGGGGGAAGGCAGGGCAATTGAGGTTAAGTGACTTGCCCAAGATCACACAGCTAATAAGTGTTAATTGAGGTCGTATTTGAATTTAGGTCCTCCTGACTCCAGGGCAGGTGTTCTGGGACCCAGCTGCCCTCAAAATGCAGAGCTTTTTAGGTACAAACAAGTATCCTGGTACCCCTTGCAGTTACAGTAATGTTGTATTGTTATATTTTTAAAAACTATGAGATGCTTTATTACATTAAAAAAAATACATTTAACTGCTATCTTCTTACATCACCCCAATTTCCCAACATATCCACCCAAAAAGATGCTATTTACTTATTTACTTTTTTGGTCTTTTTTTTTTTGGGGGGGGGGGGAGGCAAAGCAGTTGGGGTTAAGGGACTTGCCCAAGGTCACACAGCTATTGAGTGTTAAGTGTCTGAGGCCAGATTTAAACTCAGGTCCTCCTGATTCAAGGGCCTGGTGAGCCACCTAGCAGCCCCAAGACATGCTATTTAAAGGAACCCTAAATTAAAACCTTTTGTTCTTTTCCAATGAAAATAAGCAATTCATTTCTTTGGTGAACTTGGATAACCATATGTAGAAAAGTATTGTCATTTAGCAGGAAGAGAAGCTTGGTTATTAAAAAAAAATTCCATATAAATAAGCTAAAAGTTGTATTTTACAGAATCACAGATTATCAGCTGAATGGGAATTCAAGTCACACACACACACACACACACACACACACACACACACACACACACACACACACACCCCCCTGTAGGTGACAGATACTTCCACTTTTAAGGCAGGTTGAACAAGTGAACAGCTTTAACTGTTGCAAAACTTGCCATGAATCAAGCTGAAACCTATCTCTCAGATGTCTGTCAAGTGCTGCCTAAGGCAGACTAACTTACCAGTGACACAACTTATAAACGTGTCTGAATCTGGATTTAAACTCAGGTCTCCTGACTCCAGAGCCAGCCCTCTATCCACTACACCCCACCCAACTATGTGCCTCAACAGAAATACGAGGCCACACACTGGTCTAACTCAGGTAGGTCAGAATAAACAAGCTTAGATAGGCCAGTGATACATGGAAAAATCTGAAAAAAGAATTTAGTCTCAGATAAAGGAGTCACTGATGCAACATTGAGAGATTATAAAGAGAACAAAGAGTAAATTAAATGTTAGCATGAGTTCCTGATCTTTTTCAAAATAAGGACCCATTAAAAAAAAAGATTACAGACACTCCCTTCACAGGTGACAGTAGACAAGTCAAGCACTGAAAATATGACTTGTAGTTTATCCATCACAACAGCACAGGCACACATTTTTTTAAAAACGTATAATGAGGCTTCAAACAATCTACAAAAGGTATGTTTATTTATTAGACTGATTCACAATGTGTATGTGGTTGGTTCTAATGTAATAAAGTGGGTTCATGGACCCAGGGCATTAACACTGAAAGCCTCCAGGAATTTTGGCACACGGGCTGGCAACCACTCCCCTGGAACAGTGAATCTCCTTTATGCTGGTCATTTCCCAAGAGCTTCAAAAGCTTTTCATCTCTAACTGCTTCAAGTTTGGGAATGAGCTCATTTTTCTCTTCAGACTAATTCTGCTTAGCTAAAGCAACAATTAAGGCAATTCGGAATAATGACAGAGCACTGCCCTCGACTCAACAAGCATTTATTAAATACTTATTAGGTGCTAGGTACTGGGCTAAGAGCTATGAATACAAAGATACCGGGCAGTTTGTCCAAGACCCAGAATCATAGAAAACAGCTGACTGGCTGTCGTAGAGGGAGTTCCCGATGATATCTACCCTCTATTCCTAAAGCAAAAACAACTTAGTGTATGTTGCTACTGTAACTGATGAAACTCAGCATTAACAAAAAGGTTTGTATTTGAAAATCTTTTTATGGATAACATAAAACATAGTTCTTCTGTATGTTTTTACAAGTTAGATACCAATTTATTGTTTACTATGTGCCAGAAACAAGAAATTCAAAGATAAAAGCAAAATATTCCTTGCCCACAAGCAATGTATTAAAATAAATACAAGATAAATATAAGTCAATATAGGGAGGGGTTATGAGAAAAAAAATATCTTCAAGAATTAGATAATACCTAAGCTAAGTCTAGAATGAAACCAGATATTTCAAGAGAGGGAGATGGGAAGAAGGAAGAGATGGGAGGTAGAATATCTATTATGAAAAACAGCAAAGAGGCCACATTGCTCAATTATGGGAGGGGAGCATGTGGAAGAAGACTGAAAAAGCAAGGCATTTAACTTACAAATGAAAAAGTGTATATTTGATCTTAGAGGCATTAAGGAGCCCTTAAGGAATTTATTCAGCATACAGTGATGTGGTCTGACAAATATGAAAGATATTGTGGAGATAGAAGCATCCTTTGGCACAAAGGTTGAGTGAGGAGTCAAAGATAACTGTCAAAGCTCTGAACCCGACTAACTTAAAAAGAAATGTAAGGAAAGTGGGTTTGGGGACAAATATAAGAACCTTAAACATGCTGAGTTTGAAATAACTATAGGACATCCAGTCTGGAACATTCACTAGGTGACGGGTTAGCAAAGCAGAGGATACCACCCCCTGGGGGGCGCTAGGGTAATCCAGTGGGGCGGTAGTAGCCTCAGGTGCTGTTGCGGGGCACTGAATAAAAATAAAGGGGTGGTGGAAGCATAAGGAAAGAGAAGAAAATTTTGAAAAACCATTCATACATGTTTCATCTTTTGTGTAACAGAGTTAAAAGTCATAGTGATTATATTATTTTCCAAATAAACGCACAAAATGCAAGTTATAACCAATAAGTGGTCCAGTCTGCTGAAAATTTTTAACAAGCAAGTGTTGGCAGGTGAGAGTCATGCACTGTTGGGAAGTCCAGCTTGTATCAGTAGGAGTACATGAATGCAACAACTTGTTTACAATGTGATACTATAGATTACATGTCACCATATTGTATCAAAATTTCAATGCAGGAAAAACTCCACAAATTTAAAATTATTAAATTTAAGATGCATCATTTAAAAAAACTTACATATAATTTTTGAAATGATGTAAATTTAAAAACTTAAAGGGTTAGAGAAAATAAGAGTTCCAGTGGGACACTGAGTAATTTTTTTATAAAGGGCACAATAGGTCAAATAAATTTGGGAACCTCTGCACTGGGCAGGTGAAGATACAAGAATAAAGAGCTCAGGAGTAAGAAACTGTATATAGAGGTTGTGCATATAGATTTGGAAATCATCTGCACAAAGATGATAACTGAAACCATGAGAGATGAAATCACCAAATGAGAGTGGAGAAAATAACAAAACGCCAGACAATAGCTAAGGAAAGAGCCCTGAGGTACACCCAAAGTTGGGGGGGATACAGAGGGAATTCTTGTTTACATATGAGTTTAAATAGATGGAATCTGAGGTCCCTTCCAATTCTGAAGGTCTGTAAATGCTTAAAAAAAACCAAAAAACAAAAAAACACCACACAACTGTGAGCTCCTAGAGGGCAGAGACTTTCTTCTTTTTGTATGCTCAGAGTTTAGAAGAGAACCTGAAAAATACTAGGTGCTTAATAATTACTGATTGACTTAATGATTCTTCCATTGGAATGGCCTCCCTTCTGCCCTTTACATCTTAGAACTTCTTAGAATTTTTCATTCCTTTCCATATTCAGCTCAGGTGCCCTCTTCCTACAGCAGGCCTTTTCTGAAGTTCCCCAAGATCTCAGTCCCTAAATTTGCCAAAAGTTTGCTTTGTATTTCCCCAGTAGGATGTAAGCTCATAGAGAGCAGGGATTGTTTTTTTTCCTATAGCCTAGAGGTTAGCCCAATGTTACCAGACACCCAATCAATCAACAATTAAGTATATGCTATGTGCCAGACACTGCACTAATAAGCACTGGGGATAGAAAAAGAGGCAAAAGTCAGTCCCTGCCCTCAAGAAGCTTACAATATAATGGAGACAACACGTAAACAAATATATACAAAACAAGCTATATACCGAGTAAATAGGAAATAATTACTAGAAGGAAGGCACTGGAATTAAGAGAGATTGGGTAAGGTTCCCTGTAGGAGGAGGAACTTAATGGAAGCCATGGAAATCAGTAATTAGAATGGAAAATGTAGGAATGAAAGGGTTGAAACGGAGGGACCTTCAGAAGTAGTCTAGCTCCCTATCTAGGCTCCTGTACATAATAAAAATCTAATCCAACTCAAGGTACCATTAAGCAGTTACTTCTGTGTATGGCCTAAGGGGGTGTCAAGAACGCTTTCTGTAAGCCAGTTTATCAGAATGATCATACTGCCACTTCATTTAAGAAATATTGGTCATATTGTCCACATGGCTGAGAAGTGAATATTTTTCTAATTTTTTTTTTTTTTGCTTTGTGGAGGGGAAAAGCAAGGCAATTGGGGTTAAGTAACTGGCCCAAGGTCACATGGCTAGTAGGTGTTAAGTAGTATGAAGTCAAATTTGAACTCAGATCCCCCTGACTCCAGGGCTGGTGCTCTATTCACTGTACCACCTAGCTGCCCTGAGAAGTACATATTAACAATACTACCACACTCTTCCCTCATGTGAACTTTGTAAAATTATGTATGGAAATTGTAATCAACTTTTGATCTTTCTAATGAAGGCACTGAAAAGTGCTCCCTTTCCTCGCAAAAAGAGTTGAGAGATGGAACAACCAGGAAACCAATATCACTGAATCAAAGAGTATGTGTTGGGAGGGAGGGCATAAAAAGACTGGAAAGCTAGGAAGGGGCTAAGTTATAAAGGACACTGAATGCCAAACAAAAGAGCATTCTGTATTTGGTCCTGGTGGCAATAGGAAGATCTGATGAAGTTTACTGAGTGTATGTAAGGGAAGAATCGGATCCAAGTCTTAGAAAAATCACTTCAGTGGATGGAGGCTGGACTGGAATGGAGAGAGACTACTGCAGTAGTTCAGATACGAGGTGATGAGAACCTGCACTAGAAGGATGCTGCAAGAGCCTTGGCAACAACTCAGATATGGGAGTGAGATAGTGAGGAGTCAAGGAGAAGGCCGAGGTTGTGAGCCCAGGGAACCTGGAGGACAGTGCTACCCTGTACAGTAACAGGGAAGGTAGGAGGAGGGGAGGGTTTAGAGAGAAAGGCGTCTACTGAATGTTCAGTCTGGAGGTCAGCAGAGAGGCTAAGGAAAGGTAGGTATATCTGAGAACCATCGGCACAGAGACGGTAATTAAATGCACGAGAGCAGATGAGATCACCAGGTCAAGCAGTATAGTATATAAAGGTTAGCTATCGTTATCATTTTTAAATCCTAGAGAGTATACCTGGACTAGGGTCAATGTTTGCCAACAGTTCCAGATGGGGTCGCAGGCGGTTCAGGTTTGCAGGGTCACCGGTCCTCTGAAGGGCAATTGTTAGTTCCTGAACACTCTGTGCAAATGAGGCTGGGGTCTGCAACTTAAAAAAAGATAAATATTAACTTTCCCAGAGGTCAGATAACCTTTCTCATTTCCAAAGGAAAATCTTTTATCACTCATTTCTGTGGCTTACTGCATTTCATTTTTTGCCTGAGGGAAAGATTCACTTTGTCACAATTTTAATCCATCAAATTCCTTTTAAACACAGAAGTTAATCTGAATGTACAGTCTACCACTCCCCAAATAGTTGAAAGATATAAACAGGCAGATGACAAAAAGAAATATATTACCAATAACTACCTGAAAAAAATTTTAAACTTTAATAATTATAGAAATCATTAAAAACAACTTCTAAGACATAGCATAGCCACGTAATTGGAAGACAGTTAAAAATTTTCAAATTCAACACTGGTAGGACTGTGGAGAAATAGGAATATTATAGTACTGGTAGAGTTGTGAACTTATGACAACCTTTCTGGAAAAGCAATGTGGCACTATGAAGAAATAAATAAATAAAAATTTATTAAGCACCTACTTTGTGCTGGGCACTATGGTAGACAATGGGGTTTAAAAAGGGCAAAAAACCAGAACAGGTTCTGCCTTCAGCAAACTTCCTATGTACATATACAAAATATCTACAATATAAAATCC
The DNA here is from genome assembly GCA_028646575.1 of Pseudocheirus occidentalis. Taxonomy (NCBI): domain Eukaryota; kingdom Metazoa; phylum Chordata; class Mammalia; order Diprotodontia; family Pseudocheiridae; genus Pseudocheirus; species Pseudocheirus occidentalis. The sequence continues at coordinate 52,162 of JAQQSW010000070.1, forward strand.
AAGATATTTTATGGAGGGTTAAGTGACTTGCCCACGGTCACACATTGCTATTTTTTTGTGCTAAGTGTCTGAGGCTGGATTTGAGCTCAGGTCCTCCAGACTCCACAGCCGATGCTCTATTCACTGCACCACCTAGCCACCCCTGAATCCAAGGTATTTTAGAAGGAACTAGCAGCTCATGTGAGAGTGATGTATGAAATGCCCTTTAAAAGAAACCAGAGATTTTAAGTAGTACAGGAGAGGAAGAAAGGCCTTCTAAGCATGGGGGCAGCCACAGGTGCAAAGAAGAACAAGGCCAGTCTGGCTGAACTGAAAAGTGAATTACGCGGAATAATATCTGATAAGGTTTGAAAAGAGTTAGGCAGCTATACTTTAAATGCCAAACAGGAGTTTACATTTTATCCTAGAGTTAACAAGAAGTCACTTGGGTTTTCGAGCAGACATGTGAAATGTGTGATTTAGAACTATCTTCACCCGTTTGGATCCAAGAGATCTCAATACTAGTACTATACTCTAAGGATCTATTTTTTAAAGAAAAAAGAACTCTATAAAAATATCAATAGCAACATTATTAGTAATAGCAAATCACTGGAAGATTGTGTTCACATGAAAAAGCTGTGACATATTAATGCTCCAAAGAAATACTGTTGCACCTCAAGAAGTGACAAATGTGAAGAAATGTAATAAGACCTATGGGTAGTTCAGAATCAAAAGAAAACAATTTACACATAGAAAAAAATGAGAAGTAAAATTCACATAAGAAAAGGTCGTTCTAAAAGGGCACAAAAAAGCAAGATCCTAATAAAAGTTAATATACAATTTTTTTCAAACTATAATACCAGTTTACAATCACGTACATTTTAAAACCTGTTTTTGAGTGTTTTTGTTCTTAATCATCCACGTTCTGCCCACACACAAGCATGGAGACTCAACAGACATTTATACCACTACTGCTTTTAAAGTGGTGACACTGCTGTTACTAGAGAAAAGACCTCATCTTGAGAAAGTGACAGGATCTCCTTATTTAACAGCATTAAGCAGTCATAATTCAAAATCCTTCTAGTCATAAAAAAATCTCAATGAAGAAATAGGTGATAAGAACAAATTATAACCTTCAACACCTCAGATCATATATAAGAATGACCACCTTACTCACTAATCCAAATATAACCTTTTCTCTCTGCAATTAATGTGAAAAGGTCTCTCTGACTAAAGTGCAAGTTTTTATCTCTTACTTGTTAAAATAAGAGATAAAATTCACATATAATAGATGGTCTGTTTAGATTTAAAAGTTAATGACAGGGGCAGCTAGGTGGCAGAGTGAATACAGCACCGGCCCTGGAGACAGGAGGACCTGAATCCAAATACGACCTCAGAACACTTAAAATAAAAACTAGCCGTGTGACCTTGGGCAAGCTACTTAACTCCTAACTGCCCTACCTTCCCCCCTCCAAAAAGCAAAAATAAAAAAAATTTTTTAAGTCAACGATAAAACCAGAAAACAAAACAAAAGCCTCTCTTTTCCAGGTTTCACAGGTTCCACAAGAGTTTACTTAATACACTAAGGAAATAACTCCAGAACTCTGACATTTGGGTCTGAGTTGTTGGGGGGGGGGATCCAGGGAGAATATTTTGAAAGTAGAAGTCATATCCACATACCAATTACAGACAGATACTTCAAATTAAGTTTTTACCAAATCTCTAGGGTAGTAATTGTACCTATGAATAGTATATGGTTATTTAATGTTTGGGTAACTGAATAATGAAACTTTAAAAGGAAAAGAGAGATTAAAACAAAGTGGATTTAGTAGACAATGGACCATAAGAAACAAACACTGATATATTAATCAAATTTTCTGTCCATAAAAGTAAATGTTTACCATAGAGAACCACTAGAAAATGAAACTTAGCTGTACAAAATGTGAGCTGTTTCCAAGTAACAAAAGCTTAACGATAAGTCAGATATAATAAGGAACAAAAAGAGACTTTACCTTGTCAATAATGGACTGCATATGAGATTTGTGTGATTGGTCTCCATAAAGAAGAGAAGACCATTGGTCTGGGGCAATGCGCAAGCCTGCCTCCATGGCAATCTGAACTATCTGGGAGTCATGTTCCCGACGAAGAGCTTCATATGTCCTAAATTCCTCCTTCAGTTGCATTAAAGAGGAATCCTCATCACGTTTTGTCACCTGAGAAAACACCACACACACACACACACACACACACACACACACACACACACACAAAATAATACATATGAGCAACATATATAAAAAGTTTACAATCAGAAGAATGAATAAATAATAAATATAGCCAAAAGAATTTATCAGTGTCAAGGAAACACTATTTCAAGAGGTGTTAGTGATGAGAAGGCAGGAGCATCATCATTGTATAACTGTTACAAAGGTTTTGTTTTTCATCTTTTTTTGAGTGGAAGGGGCAGGATAAAATAAATGCTTGTTAAATTAAAAAAATCAAGCATTTATAAAGCATTTTTAAGATTTGCAAAGTGCTCTATCATCTGATCTTATTTTAAAAGAAAATTCATGTTGACATTTTATTTCTTAATATCTTGATTAGATTAATTTATCTCAAATCTTAAAACTGTAACATCCTATTTACCAACTGAATGAAACAACTAAAAAAAACAAATCCCAAATTCTAGCATCACCTATATTAAATAAATCTTGTTTTGTAATTTCACACTCAAAGAATACTTTTAAAATACAGATAAAGCTATTTTTAAGTAGAACTGATAGATGATTTTTTAAAAAGTGTTTCTTTTCTATTAGGATAAATTTCATTTTAACAAATATCTCCAAGACAGAAACTTTTATATAGCAAAAAAAAAATGTCTAAGGCCCAGTTTGGATAATTTTGAGCAATATTCAATATACTGAATCACACAAATAGTGAAGACTTTTTTTTTTTTGAGGGCAATTGGGGTTAAGTGACTTGCCCAAAGTCACATAGCTAGTTAGCGTGTCAAATGTCTGAGGCCAAATATGAACTCAGGTCCTCCTGACTCCAGGGTTGGTGCTCTACTCACTGTGCCACCTAGCCATCCCAATAATGAAGAATTTCAAAGATCATTCAGGTAGTACTGATTTTTTTTCACATTTCTATGGGCAGAAAGAAAACATGTTTCTTGAAACCAGGAACCCAATTTATAGCAGTCTTGTACCTTGAAACAGGAGGCTCTGTACAATAGCTGAACAACATGTCCAATGCTGGTTTTTGAGGCCTGAGGAAATCGTGGCTCCAATCTTTGCACCACAAACAGAACCAAGACTTTCCGAGACAAAGCAGATCCATCTTCTAAGGCCAACAGGACCAGCTTCAGGGCTTCCTCCTGCATTGCTGGGAAGTCAGGTAAAAAAAAAATCAAATTTTATTCTATATTGTTGTAGGAAAATGTTTGTAGGGTCTCAATTTTGATGCAGAGTATAGGTATCACATTCCCTTCGAATTTGGACAAAGTTCTCACAAGACAGGAAGTCATTAGATGTTAACTAACAAAACTCCTTACCAGAAATATTCAATTCCTCTGTCTAAACATAAACTCTAAGAAACAAAAAAGAACACAAAGACCAGCAAAACCAGGGGGGCAAGACAGATTTATTCACACAATCATCACTTTGCAAAATCATACATGGGATTCTAACTAAAGTTAAGATGGGAAAAACAGTAGCAGAACTAGGACCAAGGGGAAAAAAATTACGATGTGCCTAATCCAATTCCACCCTATGCAGTCATGTTGAATTTTATGTTGTACTTGCAACTTTTATTTCGACTTCTCTGGACTAAGTTTAGTAGCAATCACCTAGTTCCACTTTCTTGCCTAGGCAACTGGTTCTCAGGGATAAGTTGACTTATTCTCATTACCTCAGGGTTCCTATGTTATTGTATCATAATAACAGCAATGTTTTCTGGAATTCACACTGCAGAAAATTAAACTAAAATGACCTCTCCAACCAATCTAATGAATTTGCAACCCAAAGGCTGCCTAAAATAAAGGAAAGAAATCATTTTTTTGCCTTCATGGTCTAGTACCTACATAAAAAGAATTTTTGACAGGAAAAGAGACTGTCCTCTTATTTTTAATCATTTATCAATCAAATATGTTGTTGGTGACAAGGGAACAGAGCTGTATAGATAGCTAAGCAAACAAAACCCAAAGCCTTTTCTCTTCTTTGTAGTCAGTCTTATACCAGAATTTCACTAACCAAGACTACTTGTATAATAATCCTCCATCTTGGAGTTATGTAGGGTGGTGGGCGGTGGTAACAGTAGTGATGTAGTCCTTGGGTTATATGAAAGACTCCATCTTTCCCAATGCATCACTGCATTTAAAATGCAATTTTAAAAATTTAAAACAAAATTCATTAGCACCTAAAACATGCTGTTAAACTGTTGTTGTTCAGTCATTCTAAGTATTGATTGATTTGATGTCCTTGCTGTCCAAGAAAGTCAATCATCCTCTCCAGCACTCTAATCCAAAAGCATGGATTCTGCAGTGCTCAGCTTTCCTTATAGTCTAACTCTCACAGATGTGTACAGTGCTACCAAAAACAAACAAAACAAAACCTGTAGCTGTGCCTAGATGGGCCTTCGTGGGCAAGGCGAAGTCTCTGCTTTGGCACACTATCCAGCAAGGAGCATCTTTTAATTTCATGGCTGCTGTCACCATCTGCAGGGATCTTTGAGCCCAAGAATATAAAAGCAGACACTAGTTCCATTTCTTCTCCCTCTAATTGCCAGGAAGCGATGAGCCAAGATGCCACGGCCTTGGCTTTTTTTAAATGCTAAGTTTCAAGTCAGTCTTTACACTCTCTTCTTTCACCACCATCAAGAGGCTTGATTCTTCTTTACTTTCTGCCATCAGTGTGCTATTATCTACACATCTGAGATTGTTGATATTTCTACTAGCACCCTGATTATGTACAACTAGTAAGTAACCTGGAAAAAAGTTGTCGCTGCTGCTGTTCTAAGCAGTAAACATCTCTCAGAAAAACTAAAGCATTTTATTTCTAAGAAAAAGAGAAGACACTGGGGACAATACCAAGATGGATATTCTGAAAAGACAGCGATAAGCAAGAGCAGTAAGAAGTGATAGATGAAGTCACTGAGAGATATCAAAACAATTATATTTTCACAGTAACATGGGAGTCTGCTTACAGAGATAAACAGCTTTAAATACCTCAGTACTAGTGTTACAACACAGTAGAGTAAATGTCACTGAGTAACTGAAGACAGATTAATTCATGGCAATATTTGGTAAATTTTAAGAAAACAAGGTACCTAACAAATAGTAAATAAAATTCCATCCAAACTGTGTAAAAATTTGAGAAAAGTTTTACTATTTAGTAGGGTTCAACTTCAGTTTTTTGCAAAATTCAAATAAGTGACATAATTCCTTCTTTAAATACTAAAACCTGGAAGTTGCCTCTGGAAATTCATCTATCTCTGGCACTTCTAGACAAGATTTTAAAAACTAGCAAAGATGAATGATATCTACATTATATATCTTGACATCATTTACCTGGTCCAAGGAACTGGCATCCCCTGGCCCTGACTGCTGCCCAAAGATTTGAAGAAAGCTGTTGAGGATTCTGGTGCTGGAGGATTAGTTCTGTGACAGTCCGTTCACCTAAAGATCGAGCTGCCCTCATGGCACGAATTCGACCTTCTTCTTCCACTAGCTGGCAGTGGACTAACGTCACCAATTTCCTCTGCATTGGGCGGCTCAGAACACTCTGAGTGGTGCTGTTTAGACCTACTCCTTTAAAAGACAATATAAAAATTAATCTAAACTATAAACTGGAGAGTAATCTAGCAAACACAAAATTAATCCTAACTCTGATTAAGTGGTAACACAATTAGGAATTATACTTTAAGGCTATGTGTCAAAAGTCACTAAACCATATATTTGCAACTCACTGATACTACTATTAGGCCTTTACCACAAAGAGATCAAAAAGGAAAAGAAACTGTATGTACAAAAATACGTACAGCAGTCCTTTTTCATAGCGATAATGAACCACTGAAAGAAAGATGATGGACTCAAGATGCAAAATAAAAAAAAATTTTTTTGGATAGAGTCAAGGTGGTTTGTTCTCCCTAAGTTGGTTTTATTTCACTTTAAAAAAGCTCTTTTTGAGCCTTATTTTTCTTGTTTGCCCCCAAAAACAGGAGGAGTGAAGAGAAAGAGGGTCACTAGAGCATCTTTTAAAAAAATGCACAAGAAAACAGAAGGTCAGAATAATTCCTTGACAAGTAGATTGGATTTGAGTGTTTAATTTACTATGCATACAGTACACATATATTATATACATAATAGAGACTCAACAATTTCATATATGTATGTATGGGAAAATACCCATTTTATTGATAGATAACTTCAGAAGAAAAAAAAGAAAAAAAAAAACAACCCGTCTGTATCCCAAGGATGTTACAGAAAGAGTGACCATTATAAAAATATTCTTGGTGCTTCTGCAAAAATAACTTTGTTGCTACTATATACAGGGTTAAAAACATAGTTAAAAACAACAGCTAGGTGGCTCAGTGAATAGAGCACCGGCCCTGGAGTCAGGAGGACCTGAGTTCAAATCTGGCCTCAGACACTTAACGCAAAAAACTAGCCATGTGACCTTGGGCAAGTCACTTAACCCCAACTACCCTCCAAAAAAAAAAAAAAAGGCAAAACAAACAAACAAACAAACCATAGTGGATGTCCACTGATTAGATGATGGCTACAAAAATTATGGTACATAAACACAATGTCATGACACAGAAACAAGGGAATAATACTGAGCCATAAAGAAAAACCGGAAGAATTTAAAGAAATTTGAAAGACTTACATGAACTGACAAAATGTGATGCAGGGAAAATATATACATATTGTCAATGGAAAAAAGAAACAAAAAATATAACTATCAACCCTGTGTAATTATTATTACCAAACTGAGTCCTGAGGAAGAGATAAGAACACATTCCTCTCTACTCTTGCTAGATGGAAGATGGAAGATTATGATTGTGGAATACCACCTATACCGTCAGTTCTTATCAGCCTTCCCATGTTTCTCTGAATTCCTCATATTCATCTTTTCTTGTAATTCAGTTTAGCCATTCTTCACTCATTTTTGCAGTAACAAAAAAGTGGAATAACCCTAAAGTCCATGGATTAAGGAGGGGCTAAATAAATTGTGAAATAATATAAAGAAGTAAACAATTAAACCCTTTAAAGATAATAAATCTGATTAATTAAAAAAAAAAACCTAGAAAGACTTATGAGTGATAGAGAACAAGGAAAGCAGAATTAATACACATGCAGTGACTGCCACTACATACAATATAACTGCAAGACTTAACAGCATGCCTACACAGAGGTGATAAAAGAATGTTACTACTATTATTTTAAGTATATTTTTCTTTATTTTTTTTTTAAATGCAAACACCTTGGCTTTCATGGTTTGTTCTCACTGCAGAAGTGTCAAGGCACAGCACTGGACAGAGGGCCACGTCAGAATGAGGAAGACCTGGGCTCAAGCCTATCTCTGGCACATGACCTCTGTGACCTCGGACTTAGCACTTGACTTCTCAGGGGCCTAGGTGACTAATAAGTGACAAAAATAAAAACAAGCTAATTAGCTGAAAGAATGTAGGGACCATTTTTGCTTTTCTCTTTGTATGTCCAGTATCTTACATATTTTTCAGCACACAATAAGTGTTTAATAAATCTTTGATAAATGGGTGAGGAAAAAGGTAGAGAGGAGATTGCACAGGAATGCATCCAAAAAAAAAATCACAATTTTAAAAATGTATAAAAAAATGGAAGCAAGATCAAATATAAGGGATAACTGCAACAGTGATGTATTGGACTGTGGTGATGATGATGATGATGATTCTAATACCAGTAGTGCTGCTGAAGCTCAGAATTACGAGGCTCACATGGAATGACAAGGACAAGAGAAGCTGTTCTTTTCAAGTTATACAGGGAAAAAAAGTAGGATCAATCAATTCCACAAATATTTATTAAGTGATTACTCTATGCCAATTACAGAGGTAGATGTTTGGGGATCACAGAGTGTTTCATGGGGGGGGCGAGCACATTCCTAGACACAATCTTTCATTGGCATTTTATTCTGCTTTCTTCACAAAGGAGAATGGCATGTTGACAAGAAAAGCAAGAACCAAAATGACTAACAAGGAAGTGAAACACAAAGTGAGTAGGAGTACCTCAGTGCCCTTGATGAATTTATATCTACAGGACTAAAGGAACCACATCCCCCAAAACTTGAAAAACCAGAAAAATCTGACTAGTGAACCACAGCCAGGGATTTCTGCAGAACTGGAAAAGAATGATCGTTTGGATTGTCAAGAAAAACGATGGCAATGGAGCCTACAGAAAACCCCCAAAGAAGCAGGCTGGTGAGATTAATGCTGAATCCTGACAAACTTGCAGAAAACATCACGAAAGGGATGATCATTGGACACCTATAAAAGCAAGTCTGGTAAAACCCACCTAGAAAACACGTCAAACCAAACCAAGCCTCGTTTCCTTTCTTTTTTGGACAGGGAATGACTGCATCATATGACAGTGACTGTGAAGTCAGATGACCACAGTGCCACTTCTGCCTCTTGGTAGAGTCACTTAATCTCCCTGAGTTTCTAAATCCCTTGTAGCAGATCTAAAATAACATCTGACAAAGTCTAACATCTTAATCTTAGAAACAAGATGGGAGAGAAGGCCTAACTGCAAAAATAGTCTGTAACTGCTTGTTATCAATTTGGACCAACCTCTTTGGTTAACAGCATAGATCACAAGCTTAATAAATCGAGAATTTTAAATCTTAAAGTTAAGAATAGCTAACTCACACATTAGGTGACTGAATTGCAATAAAAAAAAAAAGATTTCTATAGGTTAGATCACTGAGCCAAATTCAGTAACACAAAATTTAAAGTCAATAGAAAAAAATTTATTCTTCTAAGAGTGTCATCACTACATAGTAAATAATCTGAAAAAGAACATAGGATTTCAATTAGGATACTATACAAACTGAAATGAAACAAAAGACCTAAGTGTTATATGGAAGATAATATGGAGAATGCAGTAAGAAATTCAAAGTGTTCAGCGTAAGGGCATTGAATGTTATTCTACTCTGACCTGGTCAATCCATGTCCAGTTCTGGGTGACACATTTCAAAAAGGAATTAGTTGCTGGAAAGTGACAAAAGGAGAAAAACCAGCAAATGATGTGAGGCTCAGATGACTGAAATGGGGATGCTTAACTTAGAAAAGAAAAGAGGGTGTCACAAAAACTGATCTCAAGGGAAAAAAAGAAGCTTGTATTAACCACTTGCTATGTGCCAGGGTCATTATCAAAATAATCTCATTGAATCTTCACAACAACACTGTGAGTTAGGTGCTAGCATTATGCCTGGTTTATAGTTGAGGAAGCCGAGGCAAAAAGAGACTGAGCGCCCAATGCCACCCAGCTCATAAACTCCAGGTCCAGCATTCCATGCATTACACAGTGTCACCTATCTGCCTAAGATGCCCATTAGCTGAAAGGGCTATCACATGCAAGAAGAATCCAAATTGTTCTGGTTGGTCTTAGAATGGTCAAAGAATGGACAGAAGCTACCAAAAAGTAGTCTGATAGCAAGAAAGGCTTCCAAATAATGAGACGTATCCCAAAGCGTAAAGAACTGCCTCACACAAAGCTAGAGAGTTATTCAGCCAACGCACTCGCTGATGGTCAGAATTAAAACGACAGCAACAAAAGCTCTCCTGTCTTTCATGTTAAAATTCGTTGTTACTAGTCATCTTCCAAAAATTATTTTGTGCAATGGCTTTGGGTTTATAAAAATAAGTAAGTCAACAGTAGAACATTATCTTTAAGACTTTGTTTAAAATCATTTGGAAAATGAAGATAGTTACCATTCTTTCTAATAATCCTCATAAGAGGAATCCAACTAACTGTGGAAGACTTACCTCTCGCACTGCTGAGTGGTTTCAAATACAATGCTAATTCCTCGACACATTTCTTCGCTTCCTCATAATGTTTTGTATCTTCTACCCCACTACACAAAGTAATGGGCTGCTGCTCAGGAACCTGCACATCAAACAAGGCACGTCACTTAATATATTCCCATGCCACCAACACCTATCAGCTAGCTTACCATTTCAGATGCATATCACTAGTCTTCTGAAAAGTGGGGATATACGACCAGTAATTCTGAAATGAATTTATCAATCAACTGCCCCCTTGTTACATTAATCAACCCTGTGACTTGCTAAACAGAAGCACCCTTCCCTGGCCACCGCCTCTATCTCCCCTATTAGAATCTAAACCCTTTCAGAGCAGGGATTATCTCACTTTGCAAAATGTTCAGTGTGTATTAAGTGACTAAAAGATGCCTTTTTGTTCATTTCTCTAAATATGAAAAGGCGAGGAAGAAAATTTGGAGAGTTTTTAAGTGTAAGATGTTGCCTATAGCAATTCTGAAATTCCATTCAGATGTGGAATAAGTCTAAAAAGCACTTCAATGTCCAAACATTACATTCACATAGAAATTCTAATGTGACAAATAACAATACTCTTATACAGTAGCTCTATTTTAGTATAGCACTATTTCTTCTAGAGATTTTACCATTCCTTCTTACTGCATTATCATTCATATGGCCTTCTGCATTAATAACATTAGGATTATCATGGACTCTTCACACCTTTCTTGTCTCTTATATACAATTACCAAACTTTTTTTCATTTCAAGTCAACAAGCAATAATAAAGTTTCACAATGGTCTGAGAATTCAGAACTTAAAGAAATAAAGGGCTGAGGACATCAAATAAAAATTCATAAAGGAGATAATATTTGATCTGGACCTTAAGTGCTAGTTACAAACTAAAAAAGCTGGTTTAAAGGAAAGGGTATTTCATAAAGAACATGGTAAACCAGAAGATAGGCAAAGAAAAGCAGAGGGTTTATTTGGAGAAGGTAATGAAAAGTATAAGTCAAAGAAACAAACTTTTAAAAAATCTATTAACTTATTTACAGTGTACTCTGTAAAGTAACTGATACAAAGGCAACCACAATAATTGTTATCTTTATGGATGTACAAGTTGGAGAGTAGGGAGTTACCGTAGAAAGAGAAATAAAAATGAAAGAATCATAAAAAAAATGAAAAGATTTTCATGATTAGTGGTATTTCATTAGAAAAATTACACTTAAAGAATTAGTCTTAGAATAATAGAATCTCCCCATGGACAAATACCAGTATTAAACAAAGAAGAAAACCCTAAAAGAACATATTATTACCTCAAGAACATAAGTTCAACATGTTCAATGAGTTATGGTTAAGATTTTTAATTAAAGTAAATGACCACAGTAATTTTGTGTTTGATAAACACAAAGATCTAAACTTTTGGGACAAAATCTCACTATTTCAAAAACTGCTGGGGAAAAATGATAAACAGTATGGCAGAAACTAGGTAGAGACCAACATCTCACACTGTACCAAGATATGGTCAAAATGGGTACATGATTTAGACATTAAAGGTAATACCATAAACAAGTTGCATGGAAGTTACCTGTCAGATCTATGAATAAAGGAAGAATTTAGGATCAAACAAGAGTCAGAGAACATTATGAAATATAAAATGGATAATTTTATCATAAACTTAAAAGTTTTTGTACAGAGGAAAACAGGAAAAAAGTTGCTTGGTTTTTTTAAGCACCTCTGGGGGCAGCTAGGTGGCAAAGTGAATACTGCACCAGCCTTGAAGTCTGGAGGATCTGAGTTCAAATTTTGCCTCAGACACTGGGCACTTAACTAGCTATATGAACTTGACAAGTCACTTAACCTCAATTGCCTTGTCTTCCCCCCTCCAAAAACAAAACAAAAAACATTTAGTACCTCTGATAAGGGCATAATTTCTCAAATACATAGAGAATTGAGTCAAATTTATAAGAATACAAGTTATTCCCCAACTGATAGTCAAAGGAGATGAACAGATAGTTTTCGAGTGAAATCGAAGTTATCTATAGTCATATGAAAAAATGCTCTAAATCACTATCGATTAGAGAAATGCAAATTATAACAAATCTGAGGTATCACTTCACACAGATCAAATTCACTAATATGACAGAAAAAGAAAAATGAAAAATGTTGGAGGGGGTGTGGGAAAACTAGAACAGACACTAACACACCGTTGGTAAAGTTGGGAACAGATACATGCATACCCTTTGACCCAAGAATACCCCTACTAGGTCTGTATTCCAAAGAGATTTTTTTTTTGCTTTGTGGAGGGCAATTGGGGTCAAGTGACTTGCCCAAGGTCACATGACTAGGTTTTGTGTTAAGTGTCTGAGGCCGGGTCTGAACTCAGATCCTCCTGACTCCAGGGCTGGTGTTCTGTTCACTGCACCTTCCAGCTACCCCCAAAGAGATTTTTTTTAAAAGGGGGTTGGGGGGGTGGAAATAAAGGACATATTTCTACAAAAAAATTTATAGCAACTCTTTTTGTGGTGGTAATGAATTGGAAATTGAGAGATGCCCATCAACTGGAGAATGTCTGAACAAGCTGTGGCATGATTGTAATGTGGAATACTATTGAATTATAAAAAATGACAAGCAGGATAATTTCAGAAAAACCTGGCAAGGCTTAAATGAACCGATGCAGAGTAAAGTAAGAAGAACCAGGAGAATGCTGTACACAGTAATAGCAATACTGTACGATGAACTACTGTGACTTAGTTATTCTCCGTAATACAACAATTCAAAAGGATTCATGATAAAAAATACTGCCTGCCTCCAGAGAAAGAAATGACAGAATCCTGACAACAGACGGAAGCATACTATTTTTCTACTTTCTTTCTTTCTCTCTTCTGTTTGGATCAAGTCTTTTCCCACAAAATGACTAACATGGAAATATATTTTACATGTATAACCTATATCAGATTGCTTACCATCTCAGGGAAAGGGGAGGGATAGAATTTGGAATTCAAAATTTTAAAATAAATGAACGTTTAAAGACTCTAAAAAAAGACAAGGATCACAGCATCTTAAAGAATATGGATTAGATATTAATCCATACATGAAAAAGAGATTTCAACAATGCCTTCAACAAGCTATAATTAATCTTCCACTTAGAATTTCCTAGTAAAAAGGTACTCATCCACTTCTTAATTTCCTTAGGGTTTGGCTCTAACTATAAGGAAGGTCTTCCTCCAACAAGCCCTCTTCACCCCACCCCTGCAATTAACCAAAAGTCACTGCATCCATCCTAGGGCCCTTTGTGCCCTAGGTAAGTATGATAATCTTTTAAACACCTAAATCTCTTCTACAGGTTAAATATTTCCAGTTTTCATTGCTCCTTTCAAGACATTTCAAGTCTCCTAACATTTGAACATTATCATGTGGGAAATAAGGTTTATTAATGTCCCTCCCAAAATATGTTACCTAGAAGTAAACACAATTATCCAGATTAGGTCTAACCAAGTAGGATTCAT
>JAQQSW010000070.1:65780-131659 GCA_028646575.1 Pseudocheirus occidentalis
AATCTCAAAAGCATTCTGAAGAGAATAATTCCTTCAGAATTAGAGTAGAGCAAGTGGAAACTAATGACTTTATGAGAAACCAAGATACTATTAAACTGTTACAAAGAAATGAAAAAATAGAAAAAAAAAAAGTAGAATACACATTTAGCTTCATAAGTAGTAATACAGTGGCTAATCCAAGAAACTAATGACAGTTTGAATGAATCCTACTTGGTTAGACCTAATCTGGATAATTGTGTTTACTTCTAGGTAACATATTTTGGGAGGGACATTAATAAACCTTATTTCCCACATGATAATGTTCAAATGTTAGGAGACTTGAAATGTCTTGAAAGGAGCAATGAAAACTGGAAATATTTAACCTGTAGAAGAGATTTAGGTGTTTAAAAGATTATCATACTTACCTAGGGCACAAAGGGCCCTAGGATGGATGCAGTGACTTTTGGTTAATTGCAGGGGTGGGGTGAAGAGGGCTTGTTGGAGGAAGACCTTCCTTATAGTTAGAGCCAAACCCTAAGGAAATTAAGAAGTGGATGAGTACCTTTTTACTAGGAAATTCTAAGTGGAAGATTAATTATAGCTTGTTGAAGGCATTGTTGAAATCTCTTTTTCATGTATGGATTAATATCTAATCCATATTCTTTAAGATGCTGTGATCCTTGTCTTTTTTTAGAGTCTTTAAACGTTCATTTATTTTAAAATTTTGAATTCCAAATTCTATCCCTCCCCTTTCCCTGAGATGGTAAGCAATCTGATATAGGTTATACATGTAAAATATATTTCCATGTTAGTCATTTTGTGGGAAAAGACTTGATCCAAACAGAAGAGAGAAAGAAAGAAAGTAGAAAAATAGTATGCTTCCGTCTGTTGTCAGGATTCTGTCATTTCTTTCTCTGGAGGCAGGCAGTATTTTTTATCATGAATCCTTTTGAATTGTTGTATTACGGAGAATAACTAAGTCACAGTAGTTCATCGTACAGTATTGCTATTACTGTGTACAGCATTCTCCTGGTTCTTCTTACTTTACTCTGCATCGGTTCATTTAAGCCTTGCCAGGTTTTTCTGAAATTATCCTGCTTGTCATTTTTTATAATTCAATAGTATTCCACATTACAATCATGCCACAGCTTGTTCAGACATTCTCCAGTTGATGGGCATCTCTCAATTTCCAATTCATTACCACCACAAAAAGAGTTGCTATAAATTTTTTTGTAGAAATATGTCCTTTATTTCCACCCCCCCAACCCCCTTTTAAAAAAAATCTCTTTGGGGGTAGCTGGAAGGTGCAGTGAACAGAACACCAGCCCTGGAGTCAGGAGGATCTGAGTTCAGACCCGGCCTCAGACACTTAACACAAAACCTAGTCATGTGACCTTGGGCAAGTCACTTGACCCCAATTGCCCTCCACAAAGCAAAAAAAAAATCTCTTTGGAATACAGACCTAGTAGGGGTATTCTTGGGTCAAAGGGTATGCATGTATCTGTTCCCAACTTTACCAACGGTGTGTTAGTGTCTGTTCTAGTTTTCCCACACCCCCTCCAACATTTTTCATTTTTCTTTTTCTGTCATATTAGTGAATTTGATCTGTGTGAAGTGATACCTCAGATTTGTTATAATTTGCATTTCT
Source organism: Pseudocheirus occidentalis (assembly GCA_028646575.1). Taxonomy (NCBI): domain Eukaryota; kingdom Metazoa; phylum Chordata; class Mammalia; order Diprotodontia; family Pseudocheiridae; genus Pseudocheirus; species Pseudocheirus occidentalis. The sequence continues at coordinate 67,408 of JAQQSW010000070.1, forward strand.
CTAATCGATAGTGATTTAGAGCATTTTTTCATATGACTATAGATAACTTCGATTTCACTCGAAAACTATCTGTTCATCTCCTTTGACTATCAGTTGGGGAATAACTTGTATTCTTATAAATTTGACTCAATTCTCTATGTATTTGAGAAATTATGCCCTTATCAGAGGTACTAAATGTTTTTTGTTTTGTTTTTGGAGGGGGGAAGACAAGGCAATTGAGGTTAAGTGACTTGTCAAGTTCATATAGCTAGTTAAGTGCCCAGTGTCTGAGGCAAAATTTGAACTCAGATCCTCCAGACTTCAAGGCTGGTGCAGTATTCACTTTGCCACCTAGCTGCCCCCAGAGGTGCTTAAAAAAACCAAGCAACTTTTTTCCTGTTTTCCTCTGTACAAAAACTTTTAAGTTTATGATAAAATTATCCATTTTATATTTCATAATGTTCTCTGACTCTTGTTTGATCCTAAATTCTTCCTTTATTCATAGATCTGACAGGTAACTTCCATGCAACTTGTTTATGGTATTACCTTTAATGTCTAAATCATGTACCCATTTTGACCATATCTTGGTACAGTGTGAGATGTTGGTCTCTACCTAGTTTCTGCCATACTGTTTATCATTTTTCCCCAGCAGTTTTTGAAATAGTGAGATTTTGTCCCAAAAGTTTAGATCTTTGTGTTTATCAAACACAAAATTACTGTGGTCATTTACTTTAATTAAAAATCTTAACCATAACTCATTGAACATGTTGAACTTATGTTCTTGAGGTAATAATATGTTCTTTTAGGGTTTTCTTCTTTGTTTAATACTGGTATTTGTCCATGGGGAGATTCTATTATTCTAAGACTAATTCTTTAAGTGTAATTTTTCTAATGAAATACCACTAATCATGAAAATCTTTTCATTTTTTTTATGATTCTTTCATTTTTATTTCTCTTTCTACGGTAACTCCCTACTCTCCAACTTGTACATCCATAAAGATAACAATTATTGTGGTTGCCTTTGTATCAGTTACTTTACAGAGTACACTGTAAATAAGTTAATAGATTTTTTAAAAGTTTGTTTCTTTGACTTATACTTTTCATTACCTTCTCCAAATAAACCCTCTGCTTTTCTTTGCCTATCTTCTGGTTTACCATGTTCTTTATGAAATACCCTTTCCTTTAAACCAGCTTTTTTAGTTTGTAACTAGCACTTAAGGTCCAGATCAAATATTATCTCCTTTATGAATTTTTATTTGATGTCCTCAGCCCTTTATTTCTTTAAGTTCTGAATTCTCAGACCATTGTGAAACTTTATTATTGCTTGTTGACTTGAAATGAAAAAAAGTTTGGTAATTGTATATAAGAGACAAGAAAGGTGTGAAGAGTCCATGATAATCCTAATGTTATTAATGCAGAAGGCCATATGAATGATAATGCAGTAAGAAGGAATGGTAAAATCTCTAGAAGAAATAGTGCTATACTAAAATAGAGCTACTGTATAAGAGTATTGTTATTTGTCACATTAGAATTTCTATGTGAATGTAATGTTTGGACATTGAAGTGCTTTTTAGACTTATTCCACATCTGAATGGAATTTCAGAATTGCTATAGGCAACATCTTACACTTAAAAACTCTCCAAATTTTCTTCCTCGCCTTTTCATATTTAGAGAAATGAACAAAAAGGCATCTTTTAGTCACTTAATACACACTGAACATTTTGCAAAGTGAGATAATCCCTGCTCTGAAAGGGTTTAGATTCTAATAGGGGAGATAGAGGCGGTGGCCAGGGAAGGGTGCTTCTGTTTAGCAAGTCACAGGGTTGATTAATGTAACAAGGGGGCAGTTGATTGATAAATTCATTTCAGAATTACTGGTCGTATATCCCCACTTTTCAGAAGACTAGTGATATGCATCTGAAATGGTAAGCTAGCTGATAGGTGTTGGTGGCATGGGAATATATTAAGTGACGTGCCTTGTTTGATGTGCAGGTTCCTGAGCAGCAGCCCATTACTTTGTGTAGTGGGGTAGAAGATACAAAACATTATGAGGAAGCGAAGAAATGTGTCGAGGAATTAGCATTGTATTTGAAACCACTCAGCAGTGCGAGAGGTAAGTCTTCCACAGTTAGTTGGATTCCTCTTATGAGGATTATTAGAAAGAATGGTAACTATCTTCATTTTCCAAATGATTTTAAACAAAGTCTTAAAGATAATGTTCTACTGTTGACTTACTTATTTTTATAAACCCAAAGCCATTGCACAAAATAATTTTTGGAAGATGACTAGTAACAACGAATTTTAACATGAAAGACAGGAGAGCTTTTGTTGCTGTCGTTTTAATTCTGACCATCAGCGAGTGCGTTGGCTGAATAACTCTCTAGCTTTGTGTGAGGCAGTTCTTTACGCTTTGGGATACGTCTCATTATTTGGAAGCCTTTCTTGCTATCAGACTACTTTTTGGTAGCTTCTGTCCATTCTTTGACCATTCTAAGACCAACCAGAACAATTTGGATTCTTCTTGCATGTGATAGCCCTTTCAGCTAATGGGCATCTTAGGCAGATAGGTGACACTGTGTAATGCATGGAATGCTGGACCTGGAGTTTATGAGCTGGGTGGCATTGGGCGCTCAGTCTCTTTTTGCCTCGGCTTCCTCAACTATAAACCAGGCATAATGCTAGCACCTAACTCACAGTGTTGTTGTGAAGATTCAATGAGATTATTTTGATAATGACCCTGGCACATAGCAAGTGGTTAATACAAGCTTCTTTTTTTCCCTTGAGATCAGTTTTTGTGACACCCTCTTTTCTTTTCTAAGTTAAGCATCCCCATTTCAGTCATCTGAGCCTCACATCATTTGCTGGTTTTTCTCCTTTTGTCACTTTCCAGCAACTAATTCCTTTTTGAAATGTGTCACCCAGAACTGGACATGGATTGACCAGGTCAGAGTAGAATAACATTCAATGCCCTTACGCTGAACACTTTGAATTTCTTACTGCATTCTCCATATTATCTTCCATATAACACTTAGGTCTTTTGTTTCATTTCAGTTTGTATAGTATCCTAATTGAAATCCTATGTTCTTTTTCAGATTATTTACTATGTAGTGATGACACTCTTAGAAGAATAAATTTTTTTCTATTGACTTTAAATTTTGTGTTACTGAATTTGGCTCAGTGATCTAACCTATAGAAATCTTTTTTTTTTTATTGCAATTCAGTCACCTAATGTGTGAGTTAGCTATTCTTAACTTTAAGATTTAAAATTCTCGATTTATTAAGCTTGTGATCTATGCTGTTAACCAAAGAGGTTGGTCCAAATTGATAACAAGCAGTTACAGACTATTTTTGCAGTTAGGCCTTCTCTCCCATCTTGTTTCTAAGATTAAGATGTTAGACTTTGTCAGATGTTATTTTAGATCTGCTACAAGGGATTTAGAAACTCAGGGAGATTAAGTGACTCTACCAAGAGGCAGAAGTGGCACTGTGGTCATCTGACTTCACAGTCACTGTCATATGATGCAGTCATTCCCTGTCCAAAAAAGAAAGGAAACGAGGCTTGGTTTGGTTTGACGTGTTTTCTAGGTGGGTTTTACCAGACTTGCTTTTATAGGTGTCCAATGATCATCCCTTTCGTGATGTTTTCTGCAAGTTTGTCAGGATTCAGCATTAATCTCACCAGCCTGCTTCTTTGGGGGTTTTCTGTAGGCTCCATTGCCATCGTTTTTCTTGACAATCCAAACGATCATTCTTTTCCAGTTCTGCAGAAATCCCTGGCTGTGGTTCACTAGTCAGATTTTTCTGGTTTTTCAAGTTTTGGGGGATGTGGTTCCTTTAGTCCTGTAGATATAAATTCATCAAGGGCACTGAGGTACTCCTACTCACTTTGTGTTTCACTTCCTTGTTAGTCATTTTGGTTCTTGCTTTTCTTGTCAACATGCCATTCTCCTTTGTGAAGAAAGCAGAATAAAATGCCAATGAAAGATTGTGTCTAGGAATGTGCTCGCCCCCCCCATGAAACACTCTGTGATCCCCAAACATCTACCTCTGTAATTGGCATAGAGTAATCACTTAATAAATATTTGTGGAATTGATTGATCCTACTTTTTTTCCCTGTATAACTTGAAAAGAACAGCTTCTCTTGTCCTTGTCATTCCATGTGAGCCTCGTAATTCTGAGCTTCAGCAGCACTACTGGTATTAGAATCATCATCATCATCATCACCACAGTCCAATACATCACTGTTGCAGTTATCCCTTATATTTGATCTTGCTTCCATTTTTTTATACATTTTTAAAATTGTGATTTTTTTTTTGGATGCATTCCTGTGCAATCTCCTCTCTACCTTTTTCCTCACCCATTTATCAAAGATTTATTAAACACTTATTGTGTGCTGAAAAATATGTAAGATACTGGACATACAAAGAGAAAAGCAAAAATGGTCCCTACATTCTTTCAGCTAATTAGCTTGTTTTTATTTTTGTCACTTATTAGTCACCTAGGCCCCTGAGAAGTCAAGTGCTAAGTCCGAGGTCACAGAGGTCATGTGCCAGAGATAGGCTTGAGCCCAGGTCTTCCTCATTCTGACGTGGCCCTCTGTCCAGTGCTGTGCCTTGACACTTCTGCAGTGAGAACAAACCATGAAAGCCAAGGTGTTTGCATTTAAAAAAAAAATAAAGAAAAATATACTTAAAATAATAGTAGTAACATTCTTTTATCACCTCTGTGTAGGCATGCTGTTAAGTCTTGCAGTTATATTGTATGTAGTGGCAGTCACTGCATGTGTATTAATTCTGCTTTCCTTGTTCTCTATCACTCATAAGTCTTTCTAGGTTTTTTTTTTTAATTAATCAGATTTATTATCTTTAAAGGGTTTAATTGTTTACTTCTTTATATTATTTCACAATTTATTTAGCCCCTCCTTAATCCATGGACTTTAGGGTTATTCCACTTTTTTGTTACTGCAAAAATGAGTGAAGAATGGCTAAACTGAATTACAAGAAAAGATGAATATGAGGAATTCAGAGAAACATGGGAAGGCTGATAAGAACTGACGGTATAGGTGGTATTCCACAATCATAATCTTCCATCTTCCATCTAGCAAGAGTAGAGAGGAATGTGTTCTTATCTCTTCCTCAGGACTCAGTTTGGTAATAATAATTACACAGGGTTGATAGTTATATTTTTTGTTTCTTTTTTCCATTGACAATATGTATATATTTTCCCTGCATCACATTTTGTCAGTTCATGTAAGTCTTTCAAATTTCTTTAAATTCTTCCGGTTTTTCTTTATGGCTCAGTATTATTCCCTTGTTTCTGTGTCATGACATTGTGTTTATGTACCATAATTTTTGTAGCCATCATCTAATCAGTGGACATCCACTATGGTTTGTTTGTTTGTTTGTTTTGCCTTTTTTTTTTTTTTTGGAGGGTAGTTGGGGTTAAGTGACTTGCCCAAGGTCACATGGCTAGTTTTTTGCGTTAAGTGTCTGAGGCCAGATTTGAACTCAGGTCCTCCTGACTCCAGGGCCGGTGCTCTATTCACTGAGCCACCTAGCTGTTGTTTTTAACTATGTTTTTAACCCTGTATATAGTAGCAACAAAGTTATTTTTGCAGAAGCACCAAGAATATTTTTATAATGGTCACTCTTTCTGTAACATCCTTGGGATACAGACGGGTTGTTTTTTTTTTTCTTTTTTTTCTTCTGAAGTTATCTATCAATAAAATGGGTATTTTCCCATACATACATATATGAAATTGTTGAGTCTCTATTATGTATATAATATATGTGTACTGTATGCATAGTAAATTAAACACTCAAATCCAATCTACTTGTCAAGGAATTATTCTGACCTTCTGTTTTCTTGTGCATTTTTTTAAAAGATGCTCTAGTGACCCTCTTTCTCTTCACTCCTCCTGTTTTTGGGGGCAAACAAGAAAAATAAGGCTCAAAAAGAGCTTTTTTAAAGTGAAATAAAACCAACTTAGGGAGAACAAACCACCTTGACTCTATCCAAAAAAATTTTTTTTTATTTTGCATCTTGAGTCCATCATCTTTCTTTCAGTGGTTCATTATCGCTATGAAAAAGGACTGCTGTACGTATTTTTGTACATACAGTTTCTTTTCCTTTTTGATCTCTTTGTGGTAAAGGCCTAATAGTAGTATCAGTGAGTTGCAAATATATGGTTTAGTGACTTTTGACACATAGCCTTAAAGTATAATTCCTAATTGTGTTACCACTTAATCAGAGTTAGGATTAATTTTGTGTTTGCTAGATTACTCTCCAGTTTATAGTTTAGATTAATTTTTATATTGTCTTTTAAAGGAGTAGGTCTAAACAGCACCACTCAGAGTGTTCTGAGCCGCCCAATGCAGAGGAAATTGGTGACGTTAGTCCACTGCCAGCTAGTGGAAGAAGAAGGTCGAATTCGTGCCATGAGGGCAGCTCGATCTTTAGGTGAACGGACTGTCACAGAACTAATCCTCCAGCACCAGAATCCTCAACAGCTTTCTTCAAATCTTTGGGCAGCAGTCAGGGCCAGGGGATGCCAGTTCCTTGGACCAGGTAAATGATGTCAAGATATATAATGTAGATATCATTCATCTTTGCTAGTTTTTAAAATCTTGTCTAGAAGTGCCAGAGATAGATGAATTTCCAGAGGCAACTTCCAGGTTTTAGTATTTAAAGAAGGAATTATGTCACTTATTTGAATTTTGCAAAAAACTGAAGTTGAACCCTACTAAATAGTAAAACTTTTCTCAAATTTTTACACAGTTTGGATGGAATTTTATTTACTATTTGTTAGGTACCTTGTTTTCTTAAAATTTACCAAATATTGCCATGAATTAATCTGTCTTCAGTTACTCAGTGACATTTACTCTACTGTGTTGTAACACTAGTACTGAGGTATTTAAAGCTGTTTATCTCTGTAAGCAGACTCCCATGTTACTGTGAAAATATAATTGTTTTGATATCTCTCAGTGACTTCATCTATCACTTCTTACTGCTCTTGCTTATCGCTGTCTTTTCAGAATATCCATCTTGGTATTGTCCCCAGTGTCTTCTCTTTTTCTTAGAAATAAAATGCTTTAGTTTTTCTGAGAGATGTTTACTGCTTAGAACAGCAGCAGCGACAACTTTTTTCCAGGTTACTTACTAGTTGTACATAATCAGGGTGCTAGTAGAAATATCAACAATCTCAGATGTGTAGATAATAGCACACTGATGGCAGAAAGTAAAGAAGAATCAAGCCTCTTGATGGTGGTGAAAGAAGAGAGTGTAAAGACTGACTTGAAACTTAGCATTTAAAAAAAGCCAAGGCCGTGGCATCTTGGCTCATCGCTTCCTGGCAATTAGAGGGAGAAGAAATGGAACTAGTGTCTGCTTTTATATTCTTGGGCTCAAAGATCCCTGCAGATGGTGACAGCAGCCATGAAATTAAAAGATGCTCCTTGCTGGATAGTGTGCCAAAGCAGAGACTTCGCCTTGCCCACGAAGGCCCATCTAGGCACAGCTACAGGTTTTGTTTTGTTTGTTTTTGGTAGCACTGTACACATCTGTGAGAGTTAGACTATAAGGAAAGCTGAGCACTGCAGAATCCATGCTTTTGGATTAGAGTGCTGGAGAGGATGATTGACTTTCTTGGACAGCAAGGACATCAAATCAATCAATACTTAGAATGACTGAACAACAACAGTTTAACAGCATGTTTTAGGTGCTAATGAATTTTGTTTTAAATTTTTAAAATTGCATTTTAAATGCAGTGATGCATTGGGAAAGATGGAGTCTTTCATATAACCCAAGGACTACATCACTACTGTTACCACCGCCCACCACCCTACATAACTCCAAGATGGAGGATTATTATACAAGTAGTCTTGGTTAGTGAAATTCTGGTATAAGACTGACTACAAAGAAGAGAAAAGGCTTTGGGTTTTGTTTGCTTAGCTATCTATACAGCTCTGTTCCCTTGTCACCAACAACATATTTGATTGATAAATGATTAAAAATAAGAGGACAGTCTCTTTTCCTGTCAAAAATTCTTTTTATGTAGGTACTAGACCATGAAGGCAAAAAAATGATTTCTTTCCTTTATTTTAGGCAGCCTTTGGGTTGCAAATTCATTAGATTGGTTGGAGAGGTCATTTTAGTTTAATTTTCTGCAGTGTGAATTCCAGAAAACATTGCTGTTATTATGATACAATAACATAGGAACCCTGAGGTAATGAGAATAAGTCAACTTATCCCTGAGAACCAGTTGCCTAGGCAAGAAAGTGGAACTAGGTGATTGCTACTAAACTTAGTCCAGAGAAGTCGAAATAAAAGTTGCAAGTACAACATAAAATTCAACATGACTGCATAGGGTGGAATTGGATTAGGCACATCGTAATTTTTTTCCCCTTGGTCCTAGTTCTGCTACTGTTTTTCCCATCTTAACTTTAGTTAGAATCCCATGTATGATTTTGCAAAGTGATGATTGTGTGAATAAATCTGTCTTGCCCCCCTGGTTTTGCTGGTCTTTGTGTTCTTTTTTGTTTCTTAGAGTTTATGTTTAGACAGAGGAATTGAATATTTCTGGTAAGGAGTTTTGTTAGTTAACATCTAATGACTTCCTGTCTTGTGAGAACTTTGTCCAAATTCGAAGGGAATGTGATACCTATACTCTGCATCAAAATTGAGACCCTACAAACATTTTCCTACAACAATATAGAATAAAATTTGATTTTTTTTTTACCTGACTTCCCAGCAATGCAGGAGGAAGCCCTGAAGCTGGTCCTGTTGGCCTTAGAAGATGGATCTGCTTTGTCTCGGAAAGTCTTGGTTCTGTTTGTGGTGCAAAGATTGGAGCCACGATTTCCTCAGGCCTCAAAAACCAGCATTGGACATGTTGTTCAGCTATTGTACAGAGCCTCCTGTTTCAAGGTACAAGACTGCTATAAATTGGGTTCCTGGTTTCAAGAAACATGTTTTCTTTCTGCCCATAGAAATGTGAAAAAAAATCAGTACTACCTGAATGATCTTTGAAATTCTTCATTATTGGGATGGCTAGGTGGCACAGTGAGTAGAGCACCAACCCTGGAGTCAGGAGGACCTGAGTTCATATTTGGCCTCAGACATTTGACACGCTAACTAGCTATGTGACTTTGGGCAAGTCACTTAACCCCAATTGCCCTCAAAAAAAAAAAAGTCTTCACTATTTGTGTGATTCAGTATATTGAATATTGCTCAAAATTATCCAAACTGGGCCTTAGACATTTTTTTTTTGCTATATAAAAGTTTCTGTCTTGGAGATATTTGTTAAAATGAAATTTATCCTAATAGAAAAGAAACACTTTTTAAAAAATCATCTATCAGTTCTACTTAAAAATAGCTTTATCTGTATTTTAAAAGTATTCTTTGAGTGTGAAATTACAAAACAAGATTTATTTAATATAGGTGATGCTAGAATTTGGGATTTGTTTTTTTTAGTTGTTTCATTCAGTTGGTAAATAGGATGTTACAGTTTTAAGATTTGAGATAAATTAATCTAATCAAGATATTAAGAAATAAAATGTCAACATGAATTTTCTTTTAAAATAAGATCAGATGATAGAGCACTTTGCAAATCTTAAAAATGCTTTATAAATGCTTGATTTTTTTAATTTAACAAGCATTTATTTTATCCTGCCCCTTCCACTCAAAAAAAGATGAAAAACAAAACCTTTGTAACAGTTATACAATGATGATGCTCCTGCCTTCTCATCACTAACACCTCTTGAAATAGTGTTTCCTTGACACTGATAAATTCTTTTGGCTATATTTATTATTTATTCATTCTTCTGATTGTAAACTTTTTATATATGTTGCTCATATGTATTATTTTGTGTGTGTGTGTGTGTGTGTGTGTGTGTGTGTGTGTGTGTGTGGTGTTTTCTCAGGTGACAAAACGTGATGAGGATTCCTCTTTAATGCAACTGAAGGAGGAATTTAGGACATATGAAGCTCTTCGTCGGGAACATGACTCCCAGATAGTTCAGATTGCCATGGAGGCAGGCTTGCGCATTGCCCCAGACCAATGGTCTTCTCTTCTTTATGGAGACCAATCACACAAATCTCATATGCAGTCCATTATTGACAAGGTAAAGTCTCTTTTTGTTCCTTATTATATCTGACTTATCGTTAAGCTTTTGTTACTTGGAAACAGCTCACATTTTGTACAGCTAAGTTTCATTTTCTAGTGGTTCTCTATGGTAAACATTTACTTTTATGGACAGAAAATTTGATTAATATATCAGTGTTTGTTTCTTATGGTCCATTGTCTACTAAATCCACTTTGTTTTAATCTCTCTTTTCCTTTTAAAGTTTCATTATTCAGTTACCCAAACATTAAATAACCATATACTATTCATAGGTACAATTACTACCCTAGAGATTTGGTAAAAACTTAATTTGAAGTATCTGTCTGTAATTGGTATGTGGATATGACTTCTACTTTCAAAATATTCTCCCTGGATCCCCCCCCCCAACAACTCAGACCCAAATGTCAGAGTTCTGGAGTTATTTCCTTAGTGTATTAAGTAAACTCTTGTGGAACCTGTGAAACCTGGAAAAGAGAGGCTTTTGTTTTGTTTTCTGGTTTTATCGTTGACTTAAAAAATTTTTTTTATTTTTGCTTTTTGGAGGGGGGAAGGTAGGGCAGTTAGGAGTTAAGTAGCTTGCCCAAGGTCACACGGCTAGTTTTTATTTTAAGTGTTCTGAGGTCGTATTTGGATTCAGGTCCTCCTGTCTCCAGGGCCGGTGCTGTATTCACTCTGCCACCTAGCTGCCCCTGTCATTAACTTTTAAATCTAAACAGACCATCTATTATATGTGAATTTTATCTCTTATTTTAACAAGTAAGAGATAAAAACTTGCACTTTAGTCAGAGAGACCTTTTCACATTAATTGCAGAGAGAAAAGGTTATATTTGGATTAGTGAGTAAGGTGGTCATTCTTATATATGATCTGAGGTGTTGAAGGTTATAATTTGTTCTTATCACCTATTTCTTCATTGAGATTTTTTTATGACTAGAAGGATTTTGAATTATGACTGCTTAATGCTGTTAAATAAGGAGATCCTGTCACTTTCTCAAGATGAGGTCTTTTCTCTAGTAACAGCAGTGTCACCACTTTAAAAGCAGTAGTGGTATAAATGTCTGTTGAGTCTCCATGCTTGTGTGTGGGCAGAACGTGGATGATTAAGAACAAAAACACTCAAAAACAGGTTTTAAAATGTACGTGATTGTAAACTGGTATTATAGTTTGAAAAAAATTGTATATTAACTTTTATTAGGATCTTGCTTTTTTGTGCCCTTTTAGAACGACCTTTTCTTATGTGAATTTTACTTCTCATTTTTTTCTATGTGTAAATTGTTTTCTTTTGATTCTGAACTACCCATAGGTCTTATTACATTTCTTCACATTTGTCACTTCTTGAGGTGCAACAGTATTTCTTTGGAGCATTAATATGTCACAGCTTTTTCATGTGAACACAATCTTCCAGTGATTTGCTATTACTAATAATGTTGCTATTGATATTTTTATAGAGTTCTTTTTTCTTTAAAAAATAGATCCTTAGAGTATAGTACTAGTATTGAGATCTCTTGGATCCAAACGGGTGAAGATAGTTCTAAATCACACATTTCACATGTCTGCTCGAAAACCCAAGTGACTTCTTGTTAACTCTAGGATAAAATGTAAACTCCTGTTTGGCATTTAAAGTATAGCTGCCTAACTCTTTTCAAACCTTATCAGATATTATTCCGCGTAATTCACTTTTCAGTTCAGCCAGACTGGCCTTGTTCTTCTTTGCACCTGTGGCTGCCCCCATGCTTAGAAGGCCTTTCTTCCTCTCCTGTACTACTTAAAATCTCTGGTTTCTTTTAAAGGGCATTTCATACATCACTCTCACATGAGCTGCTAGTTCCTTCTAAAATACCTTGGATTCAGGGGTGGCTAGGTGGTGCAGTGAATAGAGCATCGGCTGTGGAGTCTGGAGGACCTGAGCTCAAATCCAGCCTCAGACACTTAGCACAAAAAAATAGCAATGTGTGACCGTGGGCAAGTCACTTAACCCTCCATAAAATATCTTGGATTTTATATTGTAGATATTTTGTATATGTACATAGGAAGTTTGCTGAAGGCAGAACCTGTTCTGGTTTTTTGCCCTTTTTAAACCCCATTGTCTACCATAGTGCCCAGCACAAAGTAGGTGCTTAATAAATTTTTATTTATTTATTTCTTCATAGTGCCACATTGCTTTTCCAGAAAGGTTGTCATAAGTTCACAACTCTACCAGTACTATAATATTCCTATTTCTCCACAGTCCTACCAGTGTTGAATTTGAAAATTTTTAACTGTCTTCCAATTACGTGGCTATGCTATGTCTTAGAAGTTGTTTTTAATGATTTCTATAATTATTAAAGTTTAAAATTTTTTTCAGGTAGTTATTGGTAATATATTTCTTTTTGTCATCTGCCTGTTTATATCTTTCAACTATTTGGGGAGTGGTAGACTGTACATTCAGATTAACTTCTGTGTTTAAAAGGAATTTGATGGATTAAAATTGTGACAAAGTGAATCTTTCCCTCAGGCAAAAAATGAAATGCAGTAAGCCACAGAAATGAGTGATAAAAGATTTTCCTTTGGAAATGAGAAAGGTTATCTGACCTCTGGGAAAGTTAATATTTATCTTTTTTTAAGTTGCAGACCCCAGCCTCATTTGCACAGAGTGTTCAGGAACTAACAATTGCCCTTCAGAGGACCGGTGACCCTGCAAACCTGAACCGCCTGCGACCCCATCTGGAACTGTTGGCAAACATTGACCCTAGTCCAGGTATACTCTCTAGGATTTAAAAATGATAACGATAGCTAACCTTTATATACTATACTGCTTGACCTGGTGATCTCATCTGCTCTCGTGCATTTAATTACCGTCTCTGTGCCGATGGTTCTCAGATATACCTACCTTTCCTTAGCCTCTCTGCTGACCTCCAGACTGAACATTCAGTAGACGCCTTTCTCTCTAAACCCTCCCCTCCTCCTACCTTCCCTGTTACTGTACAGGGTAGCACTGTCCTCCAGGTTCCCTGGGCTCACAACCTCGGCCTTCTCCTTGACTCCTCACTATCTCACTCCCATATCTGAGTTGTTGCCAAGGCTCTTGCAGCATCCTTCTAGTGCAGGTTCTCATCACCTCGTATCTGAACTACTGCAGTAGTCTCTCTCCATTCCAGTCCAGCCTCCATCCACTGAAGTGATTTTTCTAAGACTTGGATCCGATTCTTCCCTTACATACACTCAGTAAACTTCATCAGATCTTCCTATTGCCACCAGGACCAAATACAGAATGCTCTTTTGTTTGGCATTCAGTGTCCTTTATAACTTAGCCCCTTCCTAGCTTTCCAGTCTTTTTATGCCCTCCCTCCCAACACATACTCTTTGATTCAGTGATATTGGTTTCCTGGTTGTTCCATCTCTCAACTCTTTTTGCGAGGAAAGGGAGCACTTTTCAGTGCCTTCATTAGAAAGATCAAAAGTTGATTACAATTTCCATACATAATTTTACAAAGTTCACATGAGGGAAGAGTGTGGTAGTATTGTTAATATGTACTTCTCAGGGCAGCTAGGTGGTACAGTGAATAGAGCACCAGCCCTGGAGTCAGGGGGATCTGAGTTCAAATTTGACTTCATACTACTTAACACCTACTAGCCATGTGACCTTGGGCCAGTTACTTAACCCCAATTGCCTTGCTTTTCCCCTCCACAAAGCAAAAAAAAAAAAAATTAGAAAAATATTCACTTCTCAGCCATGTGGACAATATGACCAATATTTCTTAAATGAAGTGGCAGTATGATCATTCTGATAAACTGGCTTACAGAAAGCGTTCTTGACACCCCCTTAGGCCATACACAGAAGTAACTGCTTAATGGTACCTTGAGTTGGATTAGATTTTTATTATGTACAGGAGCCTAGATAGGGAGCTAGACTACTTCTGAAGGTCCCTCCGTTTCAACCCTTTCATTCCTACATTTTCCATTCTAATTACTGATTTCCATGGCTTCCATTAAGTTCCTCCTCCTACAGGGAACCTTACCCAATCTCTCTTAATTCCAGTGCCTTCCTTCTAGTAATTATTTCCTATTTACTCGGTATATAGCTTGTTTTGTATATATTTGTTTACGTGTTGTCTCCATTATATTGTAAGCTTCTTGAGGGCAGGGACTGACTTTTGCCTCTTTTTCTATCCCCAGTGCTTATTAGTGCAGTGTCTGGCACATAGCATATACTTAATTGTTGATTGATTGGGTGTCTGGTAACATTGGGCTAACCTCTAGGCTATAGGAAAAAAAACAATCCCTGCTCTCTATGAGCTTACATCCTACTGGGGAAATACAAAGCAAACTTTTGGCAAATTTAGGGACTGAGATCTTGGGGAACTTCAGAAAAGGCCTGCTGTAGGAAGAGGGCACCTGAGCTGAATATGGAAAGGAATGAAAAATTCTAAGAAGTTCTAAGATGTAAAGGGCAGAAGGGAGGCCATTCCAATGGAAGAATCATTAAGTCAATCAGTAATTATTAAGCACCTAGTATTTTTCAGGTTCTCTTCTAAACTCTGAGCATACAAAAAGAAGAAAGTCTCTGCCCTCTAGGAGCTCACAGTTGTGTGGTGTTTTTTTGTTTTTTGGTTTTTTTTAAGCATTTACAGACCTTCAGAATTGGAAGGGACCTCAGATTCCATCTATTTAAACTCATATGTAAACAAGAATTCCCTCTGTATCCCCCCCAACTTTGGGTGTACCTCAGGGCTCTTTCCTTAGCTATTGTCTGGCGTTTTGTTATTTTCTCCACTCTCATTTGGTGATTTCATCTCTCATGGTTTCAGTTATCATCTTTGTGCAGATGATTTCCAAATCTATATGCACAACCTCTATATACAGTTTCTTACTCCTGAGCTCTTTATTCTTGTATCTTCACCTGCCCAGTGCAGAGGTTCCCAAATTTATTTGACCTATTGTGCCCTTTATAAAAAAATTACTCAGTGTCCCACTGGAACTCTTATTTTCTCTAACCCTTTAAGTTTTTAAATTTACATCATTTCAAAAATTATATGTAAGTTTTTTTAAATGATGCATCTTAAATTTAATAATTTTAAATTTGTGGAGTTTTTCCTGCATTGAAATTTTGATACAATATGGTGACATGTAATCTATAGTATCACATTGTAAACAAGTTGTTGCATTCATGTACTCCTACTGATACAAGCTGGACTTCCCAACAGTGCATGACTCTCACCTGCCAACACTTGCTTGTTAAAAATTTTCAGCAGACTGGACCACTTATTGGTTATAACTTGCATTTTGTGCGTTTATTTGGAAAATAATATAATCACTATGACTTTTAACTCTGTTACACAAAAGATGAAACATGTATGAATGGTTTTTCAAAATTTTCTTCTCTTTCCTTATGCTTCCACCACCCCTTTATTTTTATTCAGTGCCCCGCAACAGCACCTGAGGCTACTACCGCCCCACTGGATTACCCTAGCGCCCCCCAGGGGGTGGTATCCTCTGCTTTGCTAACCCGTCACCTAGTGAATGTTCCAGACTGGATGTCCTATAGTTATTTCAAACTCAGCATGTTTAAGGTTCTTATATTTGTCCCCAAACCCACTTTCCTTACATTTCTTTTTAAGTTAGTCGGGTTCAGAGCTTTGACAGTTATCTTTGACTCCTCACTCAACCTTTGTGCCAAAGGATGCTTCTATCTCCACAATATCTTTCATATTTGTCAGACCACATCACTGTATGCTGAATAAATTCCTTAAGGGCTCCTTAATGCCTCTAAGATCAAATATACACTTTTTCATTTGTAAGTTAAATGCCTTGCTTTTTCAGTCTTCTTCCACATGCTCCCCTCCCATAATTGAGCAATGTGGCCTCTTTGCTGTTTTTCATAATAGATATTCTACCTCCCATCTCTTCCTTCTTCCCATCTCCCTCTCTTGAAATATCTGGTTTCATTCTAGACTTAGCTTAGGTATTATCTAATTCTTGAAGATATTTTTTTTCTCATAACCCCTCCCTATATTGACTTATATTTATCTTGTATTTATTTTAATACATTGCTTGTGGGCAAGGAATATTTTGCTTTTATCTTTGAATTTCTTGTTTCTGGCACATAGTAAACAATAAATTGGTATCTAACTTGTAAAAACATACAGAAGAACTATGTTTTATGTTATCCATAAAAAGATTTTCAAATACAAACCTTTTTGTTAATGCTGAGTTTCATCAGTTACAGTAGCAACATACACTAAGTTGTTTTTGCTTTAGGAATAGAGGGTAGATATCATCGGGAACTCCCTCTACGACAGCCAGTCAGCTGTTTTCTATGATTCTGGGTCTTGGACAAACTGCCCGGTATCTTTGTATTCATAGCTCTTAGCCCAGTACCTAGCACCTAATAAGTATTTAATAAATGCTTGTTGAGTCGAGGGCAGTGCTCTGTCATTATTCCGAATTGCCTTAATTGTTGCTTTAGCTAAGCAGAATTAGTCTGAAGAGAAAAATGAGCTCATTCCCAAACTTGAAGCAGTTAGAGATGAAAAGCTTTTGAAGCTCTTGGGAAATGACCAGCATAAAGGAGATTCACTGTTCCAGGGGAGTGGTTGCCAGCCCGTGTGCCAAAATTCCTGGAGGCTTTCAGTGTTAATGCCCTGGGTCCATGAACCCACTTTATTACATTAGAACCAACCACATACACATTGTGAATCAGTCTAATAAATAAACATACCTTTTGTAGATTGTTTGAAGCCTCATTATACGTTTTTAAAAAAATGTGTGCCTGTGCTGTTGTGATGGATAAACTACAAGTCATATTTTCAGTGCTTGACTTGTCTACTGTCACCTGTGAAGGGAGTGTCTGTAATCTTTTTTTTTAATGGGTCCTTATTTTGAAAAAGATCAGGAACTCATGCTAACATTTAATTTACTCTTTGTTCTCTTTATAATCTCTCAATGTTGCATCAGTGACTCCTTTATCTGAGACTAAATTCTTTTTTCAGATTTTTCCATGTATCACTGGCCTATCTAAGCTTGTTTATTCTGACCTACCTGAGTTAGACCAGTGTGTGGCCTCGTATTTCTGTTGAGGCACATAGTTGGGTGGGGTGTAGTGGATAGAGGGCTGGCTCTGGAGTCAGGAGACCTGAGTTTAAATCCAGATTCAGACACGTTTATAAGTTGTGTCACTGGTAAGTTAGTCTGCCTTAGGCAGCACTTGACAGACATCTGAGAGATAGGTTTCAGCTTGATTCATGGCAAGTTTTGCAACAGTTAAAGCTGTTCACTTGTTCAACCTGCCTTAAAAGTGGAAGTATCTGTCACCTACAGGGGGGTGTGTGTGTGTGTGTGTGTGTGTGTGTGTGTGTGTGTGTGTGTGTGTGTGTGTGACTTGAATTCCCATTCAGCTGATAATCTGTGATTCTGTAAAATACAACTTTTAGCTTATTTATATGGAATTTTTTTTTAATAACCAAGCTTCTCTTCCTGCTAAATGACAATACTTTTCTACATATGGTTATCCAAGTTCACCAAAGAAATGAATTGCTTATTTTCATTGGAAAAGAACAAAAGGTTTTAATTTAGGGTTCCTTTAAATAGCATGTCTTGGGGCTGCTAGGTGGCTCACCAGGCCCTTGAATCAGGAGGACCTGAGTTTAAATCTGGCCTCAGACACTTAACACTCAATAGCTGTGTGACCTTGGGCAAGTCCCTTAACCCCAACTGCTTTGCCTCCCCCCCCCCCCAAAAAAAAAAAGACCAAAAAAGTAAATAAGTAAATAGCATCTTTTTGGGTGGATATGTTGGGAAATTGGGGTGATGTAAGAAGATAGCAGTTAAATGTATTTTTTTTAATGTAATAAAGCATCTCATAGTTTTTAAAAATATAACAATACAACATTACTGTAACTGCAAGGGGTACCAGGATACTTGTTTGTACCTAAAAAGCTCTGCATTTTGAGGGCAGCTGGGTCCCAGAACACCTGCCCTGGAGTCAGGAGGACCTAAATTCAAATACGACCTCAATTAACACTTATTAGCTGTGTGATCTTGGGCAAGTCACTTAACCTCAATTGCCCTGCCTTCCCCCCCCCCCTGCATTTTTTTCAAGCTAATGATTTTACTGAAAATAGAAGTAAAACAGCTTATGCTAACCACTACTACAAAGTTCTGTGTTGGATAGAAAGTTAAACAACATACTGTAGGGAAAGATCTTATTTTTCTTGGATGTCTGAGCATCATCTTTTTAGTAGTTAACAATTGTTTTTGCCACTTTTTATAATTTCATTTCATTGGTGCTTATATAGTTTTATAAAAAGCTCTTGCTCCTTTTTCTTCTATATAGATGCCCCTCCTCCAACCTGGGAACAGCTAGAAAATGGGTTGGTTGCTGTGCGCACAGTGGTACATGGACTGGTTGATTATATTCAGAATCACAGCAAAAAAGGAACAGACCAGCAGCAGGTAATATAGGAATACTAATATTTAGAAGAAAAGTCACTAAAGGCACAGAAAGAATAGTACGTTAATATTTCCTGAAACTGAATCAGCAGTACTTTTGAAAGAGTACCTTCTCTTGAGAAACTGACAAAAAATAAAAATTCATTTTTTGTATGATTATCTCTGTAAACTGGGTTCATGTGGTCATCTAGAAAAATTGAAATAAACATTGCCCTACTGATAGCTTTTAGTGAAGGTCTGCCACATAGAATAATAAGGAGGTAAATACCCTCATACCTAAAATTTTAGCTTTATTTCATTTAAGAAGAAAAGAAAATCATATAGCTTTCTTGAATGCTGGAGAATACTCCCCAGATCTGGTAATAAATAATGGAATGCAGTCAATTTATTTTAGCTTTACATAATAGAGTATTTGCACTTGAAGGATCTGTAGACTATCTCTAATCTCCTACCTTTAAACCTGTCTCTTCTCCACATAGAACTACTGTGATGAGGTTTTTTCCAGATTGGTAACCTGATGAAGCATTATTTGATAAAGTTTTAATATTCTAATTGGTGTCATATAGGCTTTAAAGTGTATATTAAATAAAGCATGGTATGGTTTAAGAGAAAGTCATCATTATTGTTAAATAGTATTTATTAAGTTTACACATTGTTCCTTATTGGATATTATCACCTAATTTAAAAGCCATGCTTTTAATCCTAAACTACAATAACTTCCCTGCCACTAGTAATCTGAGAAAAAATTTTGGGTTGCACACAGATCAAGGTCATATATTGAAAAATTATTGTTACTGTGTTTTGATAAGAAAGTATAAGGAAAGTGTGACCCTATTATTTTGTTTTCTGTTACTTCAAAGACAGAAATGCTTCTTAAGGCACCTTTGTACAGTAGCTGTAGAATCATCTGTTTAAATGTGTCACTGATTGATTGATTGATTTTTGCTCCTTAGCCTCCTCAGCACAGCAAGTATAAAACTTATATGTGCCGAGACATGAAACAGAGAGGAGGGTGCCCCCGGGGGGCCAGCTGCACATTTGCACACTCACAGGATGAATTGGAAAAGTAGGTGTCTGTCTTGCAGAAATTACTTCAGACTTCTATTATATCACTGTTACCACAACGTTGAATTTTATTGGAAGCCTTGCTTACCTTCGAAACTCAAGAAGTTAGCAGAGGGATTATACCAATATGATTTTTTATATTCATATAATGTGTTAAAAGAATATTACTAAAAATGAAGAACAACAAAATAGTAACCATATTGGGGGAGGGTGTGTTGTTAGGGAGAGCTGAGAAAGGGGCAACTTTGTCTTTATGTATCTCTCTTAAATAAATAATTCTTACCCCCAAAATAGTGACAGTATTTTACAAAACAATTGTGAAAAGTGAGGGCTTTCCCCCCTCACAGTAGGCTAAATGAAAGCATAGTCTTTCTTCTTTATATAAAAATAGCAAGTATTCACAAATGGAAACCATTTGGGTAATTACATGTTATTTATGTGTAGGTTTATTTCTAAATTTAAATGTGTATCAAAAGGATCACTATTTTTAAACAAACTTCCCTTTATGGTTGGATGAAGGAAGCTGTAGTGGGAGAATTAAATAGTCGATCACTTAGTAACTCAGTCATTCAGTCATCCTTAAGGAGTTTCCTTAAGGGTCACAGAAGACAAAAGTCATCGCTTTCCACTCATGGGGCATATTAAATTACAAATCAGTCACTATTCAGTCATCATTTACTAAATTATCAGAAAATACACAGGTCATCCACCCCTCAGTCACGAGTAAATCAGTCTTCTCAGTCAGTAAAGTCTTCTTTCAGCTTGACTCGGGTAGGCTCTCAGATTCCCTGGATCCCCTTCCATGGTCCCAGCTCCTACCTAGATTCACCAAACTGTCACCTGGGTTCAGAGTCAGACAGCTCCCAGGTGCTTGTCCAGCTCTCTGTGCAGTCCCTGTTCCACGCTGAAGATCACAGTGTCCAGTCCACCTTAAATCCTTCATAGTCTCTATTCCTGGGACATCAAGGCTTAACAAAACCACAAACAGGCAAAATATCAACACCACAGTCATGCTTCCTCTGGCAGCTCCAGCTGGCCCTCAGAAGAATCTCCGCCACCACAAATTCCCAGGAAATTCTGCCTTTCTCAGCCGGTGTTTTTCCTTATATACAGTATTGCTCCTCCCTGTTCAGCCCCTTCCTGTCATGTCAGCAACAGGGATTCACACCTTCTGTTTCTTTAACAGAGGCTTAATTTGAAACTTGGTTCTAAGTACTTCTTAGCTTAGCAATACAAAGGGATCTTCAAATTTCATTACTATTACAGCCTGTTTTGGCATGCTGTAACAAAAAAGGAAT
This sequence comes from Pseudocheirus occidentalis, assembly GCA_028646575.1. Taxonomy (NCBI): domain Eukaryota; kingdom Metazoa; phylum Chordata; class Mammalia; order Diprotodontia; family Pseudocheiridae; genus Pseudocheirus; species Pseudocheirus occidentalis. Next base: position 88,296 of record JAQQSW010000070.1, read on the forward strand.
TCCCTTATTTTCCCTATTCATATTTCTCATTTCATAAGTCTCTGTAAATTACCCTGTTATATTTTCTTATTTCCATTGAAGTGATCCTTATTTAATAATAACCAAAAAAAAAATCTAATAACAGTTACGTCTGCCACTTGCACTTAGTCAGACTTCTCCATTGAGTCGGCTAGTAGTGTTTTATATGCCTGTGTGACAGTTTTCCTCTGAGAATTTAATGAAAGTGATGTCCCTGTTCAGTCATTGAATACGGTAGAGCAAAACGCTTATTTCAGAATCTAGGTTTTGTTTTTGTTTTTTCTTCCATTCCTCCAGTGTACTCTGTAGGAGGTTCAACAAAGTGCTTCATAATAAAATAGGAGAGTGAGGGATGCAGTGATAAAAAAATGGAGATGAAACGATAATTCTATGATAAAACATATATCGTGATAAAAAAGCAGACTGCATTGATTATATACATCTTCAAAATGCTTCAGCTTTAAGGAGTTTCTGACTTTAGTCAAAATGTCCCTAATGAAAAAGTGTTTAATTTAATCAACAAACCTTTTATTTCTTAAATAAATATCCAAGATTGAATGATAGTACATACTTTTTGCTTATTTTCCTGCATACACATTGTTGTAGATAAAAGATATTTTCTGTTAGAATTTCTTACAGTAATTTCAAAAAAGTGGGTGGTGGTAATCGGGTTTTTGTTGTAAGAAATTTGATTGCTGGGAAATTTATGATAAGAATTGGAAGTTTTCCCTGTTGTGCCTGTGCAAGACTATTCTTTTTAGTTGGTAATTTCACCTTTGTATTTTCAGTTTTTAAAATTTTTTTGGTGTTTACTATTGTTTTTCTGAAGATTTCGTAAAATGAACAAACGTCTGGTTCCCAGAAGACCCCTGAGTGCCTCCTTAGGCCAGCTCAATGAGGTGGGCCTACCTTCAGCAGCTATCCTTTCAGAAGAAGGGGCAGTGGACCTACCCAGCAGAAAACCTACTGCCCTGCCGAATGGGATTGTGTCAGCAGGGAACACAGTGACACAGCTGATCCCCCGAGGGACGGACTCCAGCTATGACTCTGGTCTGAAGCCAGGGAAGATTGACCACCTGAGCAGCAGTGCTCCTGGATCCCCTCCTGACCTGTACGGCTTCCTAACTATTGATTGAGGTTTTCTGTGTGTAAACATGTGGTTAAGGAACACTAGATATTTTATAATTTCAAGCTCTTTCATTAGTTTCCTTTTTTTCTGGTGGCTTGCATTTCTGTGAGGTAATGATTAAAAAAGAAACCAGGATAGGAGAAATAAGCCATTTTATTTTTAGGATAACAGAATATTTACAAGCTATTTCCTAGAATATGCAAATCTACTTTGTTACACAGAGGAAACTTCTTCAGACAACTTAATGTTCATTAACACTTTTTCCTTTTCCTTTTAGATTGGAACCTGGACCCAAGAACATTTCTGCCTTACCTGTGACTCCCCACCCTGTACCCCCTAGGGGACCAGCAGATCTGACTTCCATGCCAGTTACCAAACCTGTTCCCATGGTACCACGAGGTTCCCAATTATACTCAGCACCCCAAGCAGATGTATTTTATCAGGATCCTCGAGGGGCTGCTCCACCTTTTGAGCCAGCACCATATCCCCCAGGTAATAACACACTCTTGATTTGTATAACCCATTTTCTCTTACAGCAGTAGTTAAGTAGTACTCTATTCATTGTTGCCACATCTTTCATGAGATAGATAGAAGACAAAATTTATTAACAAGTTACAGATAATACAATTAATAATAAGGTTGCAGTAAGCAATATTAAGTTCTACCAGTGACAGAACTGGAGTTAAAACCCAAGATAGTCTAAGTAATGTTATATCTAGAGTCTTCATGTAATCATAGAAATGAGAAGTCACAAGTGGGTAAGGAAAATCGATTGGCTCAGTAGATAACAGCATGTTTGCTAGACTGTTATATCTTGGACTCACTCTTTTAACCTAAAAAATTAATGCTGTATTGGACAACATGCTGGGCAAGTGTAGCATATTTCTCTCCTCAGTCAACCAAGTATTCTAAGTTCACACTGTATGTGCATTTCAGGAATCATAGAATCATCCTTCTACACCTGAAAGAGACCCCTGGATTCATCTAATCCAACTCCTTCATTTTATAAATTAGGAGACTCTTAGATGCCCTGAGGTTAAATAATTTTTCTAAGATCATACAGAGAACCAGAAATCTCATCCATTTAAAGGAACCAAAAAAAACACTTTCTCAAGAAAGTGATTTTTGAGATGGGTATGAGAGAATGGATAGGCTTAAAGGTGCCAGGTCAGGAAAGAACTCTATTTAATATCAACCATCCAGGGTGCACAGCTCCTTGATCTCTACATGTTCCTTCTGGCCTACAGTGTTCTCTAATCTGCAGATTCTCTCAGTCACACGTCAGGGCTTTTATGTGTCCCAGTAGAGTTCCGGGTGTGCTAGAAGTTCAGCCCTTCTCTTTTGGGGAGAGGGATGCATTCCCACTCAGTTCTCAAGGTAGCAAGTGTTTGTGTTCACAGGAGGTGGAGAAGTGTGAAGTCTTTCATTTATCCCTATTAAATAAGTCCACTTCATAATATATTTAGCCCCTTGTTCTAGTCAATCAAGATCTTTTTGAATTCAGACTTTGTCCTTCATTGTCCCAGCCAACTAAGCATCCCAGCTTTTCACACTTTGAAGGCAGAGACTAATTCACAAGAGGAAGGGGGAGTACCTGGGTTAGTGTTTAGCAGATAGGATGCTAAATTTGAGTTAGAAAGACCCAAATTCAGAAACCATCTTCCAAAACGCATAATTGCTATTTGACCTTGGGCAGATTACTTGTTTTCCCCCTTCCCTTAGATTCTTCCTTTGTAAGTAACATTTACCTACCAGATTTGTGGTGACCATAGGACGATGGATTTAGAATCGTTTAGAAACAGTTTTAGAGACCTCCTTCATTGTACAAATGCCTTGCCCAAAATCATGTAGGTAGTAAATGTCACAGGTGGAATTTGAATCCAGGTTCTCTGCCTCCTTTCAACTCTTCCTACAGTTTTACATCTTTGAGGAATCAGATGATATAATGAGTATTGCTTTGCAAACCTCATGTACTGTATATGTGGCACCTGTTTTAACTGTAGTAGTTGTCACTACTGTCATCATCATCCTAGTAGAGTGCTGGGCATGGCGTGAAAGATGGGGGTTTCAGTCTCTCTGCAAACACTAGCTGTGTGACCTCAGATGAGTACACTAATCAAAAATGTGTGTGATGTAGTAGTAGTTAGCCTGTTGTAGAATCAGAAACACTCTCTGACCCATACTGACCATGTGACATTTAATGCCTCAGTGGCCCAGAGAATGTTAGCACTCTAAGGTGTAAATGTTCCTTGATAAAAAGGGAGTTGAGAATACTCCTGTATCACTGATTCACAGACCTGGTTTCCCCGTGTGTAGGTGTGTACAGACAGATATATACACATACATACACTCTCACTCACACTCTTTCTCATGCACGTGCGCAAGCACACACACACATGCGTGAGATCAAATCTATTAAACTTGGCAGCTGATTGAATGTTATGGCAGAGAGAGGAGGCCAGAGATACAGAACAGATTTTAAGCCTGGGTGACTTGTAGAAGAGTGGAGCTGCTAAGAAACGGGCAGGTCTGGAGTAAGAACTGAATTAGTAAAGGAAGATAGAGGTTTTACTCTCCAGTGGGTCCGCCTCCGAGTCAGATAAGACCTCCATCTATCAGAGTAGGCCTATTTTTTTTTTTAATATGAATGAATTTAATGAAATAGTCTCTTAAAATGGTTTTCAGGGTTAACGATTTTATAGAGAGAAGCCTAAAAGGGTGCTAAAGCTTAACATCTGTGAATATGAAATGAGTAACAGTGAAAACGGACCATCCTTAAATCAGAGTAGACTGCAGGCATTTTTGCAGGCTGCTCTTGCTAGCATTAACTACACACTTCCTTCTTCCCTGCTTTTAAAACGGCAGTGTTGGCGCTTTTCAGCTCCTTTTAGTTTAGCGTATGTATACCTTTTTGGCTAGTTGAGCAAAGAGCCGGTTTCATTATTGTTAACGTAACCTATATGGAACTTAGGACTATGTCATTGTTGTGACTTTTCCATCCCTGCCCATTTAAAAGATGGGTTACAGATCTGTGACCCAGTGGTCATCATAGTCAACCTGTTGATTCTTTTAACACAAAACATATTCCCCATCTCCTGGCACTAAGATCATAGTTTAGTGCTGTTATACAGTGAACCTCTAGCCTTGAAGTTATTTCCAAATTTATTTGGTTATATACCACCATCAATAAAATTTTTTATTTGTAAACTATATGTATATACGTGTGTGTGTGTGTGTGTGTGTACACACATACTCTGTAATAATATATTATTTTAATTTTATATATATATATAAAATAAAAAGACTGGGGTAAATATAAAATAAGCAGTAACTTTAAATGAATTTTTATTTCTTAGCTACATAGTAAACCTTTTTGCTTGGGCTGAAATATGAGACAGGAGTAGAGGAGGGAGGAGCATTTAGTGGTATCACCAGCCTTTGCCCCTGGGGAGCTCACCAGCCTGACTGTCTGGCACAGCACACAGTGGAGCACGTTTTAGGGAAAAGTGTAGTGGTTAAAGGTTCAGAGCAAGCAAAGCTTGCTCCAAAGCTTTGCTACGGTTTTCAAGTTTAACACTTGCCCGCATTTTACTGGATTATGTTTTGTTTGTTTTGTAATGCAAGGAGTAATTTAATGACTCTTTTCATGATGTTTAAAAAGGTAAAAATTAACATCCATTTCTCACTAGATTTGCTTACCAATACTGTTTTTGGTGCTTGTTTTATACTTCTAGGAATGTACTATACTCCAACCCCGCAATGTGTCTCTCGCTTTGTCCGACCTCCACCATCTGCTCCTGAACCTGGTCCTCCATACTTGGATCATTACCCACCTTACCTCCCGGATCGTGTAGTAAACTCCCAGTACGGAACTCAGCCACAACAGTATCCACCCATGTACCCACCGCATTATGATGGCCGTCGTGTGTACCCTACTCAGTCTTATCCACGAGAGGAGATTTTCCAGGAAAGCCCTGTACCCATTGAGATTCCACCTGCAGCTGTTTCACCTTATGTACCAGAGTCCAGAGAGAGATACCAGCAGATAGAGAGTTATTATCCAGTGGGTCCACATCCAAGTCAGATAAGACCACCATATATCAGAGTATGCCAATTTTTTAAAATTACTCTTTAATGAATTCATCTCTTAAAATGATTGTTTGATCTTTGGAATAGGTTAGCTAGGACTATTACCTCACTACTTCATCTGACTTTTGAAATATATGCAGAGGTTCGCTTTCTAGATTATCAGTTTTTCTGTTTATATTTTAATAATTTTGGTTAATTTATTATTAAAAGTGAAGTCGTGTCTTTTTCTTTTTTTTTTTGGCCACAATCCCATTTTCTTTATTTCTCTGCTTTTTTTTTTTAAATAAAAATTTTTTAATGTAATAGAAGGTTGACATCTACCTGGTTCACAATAAGAAATCTAGCCTCCTTCTCTTGAGAACTTTGACAAATTTTTGTTGGCTTTAAATTTCGAACGTCAAGTTTGTTAGATTATGTATTTACAGCTGAAGGGATGGCATTTAAAACAGATATAAAATGGATGTACCAAAGCTATTAACTCTTTAAATATCCATTGAAAATTCAGTGGATTTTTAAAGTCATTTCTAAATTTTTTCATTTCATTTCTAGGAGCCTTACAACAGACTGCCACCTCCCCCCCCAGCCCACCCTAGTCTAGATGAACTACATCGACGACGGAAAGAAATCATGGCCCAGTTAGAAGAGAGAAAAGTCATCTCCCCACCTCCTTTTGCACCTTCACCAACCTTGCCCCACTCATTCCATCCAGAGGAAGTAAGCATTATGATCTTAAATCTTCAGTGTCTGTGTGACTGTCAATGTGAAAGCACATTGACAGTCTTCATTCAGCAGTTTTTAATTTGCAATCAAAATGGCTAATGTTTTGATTTGTAATTTTGTAATGATTTAGATGGGTTACCAGTAATAAGCAAGATGAAGTTAGAGTTGACCCTAGGGAAGAAAAGTTACTATATTCAGTTCTATTTGAATTAATGAGGAATGTATAGATCATACAAAGTAATTAGTGTAGTCAAAATATTTTATACTTTTTATCTTATTAAAATCCACACAATAACAATTTTTTCCCCTTAGTAACAGCAACAATTGAAAATGTTCTGGAATACTGCTACAGAATTTATTATAAGGCTGATCTTCTGTTCTTGACACCCTCCTGAAATGGGTTATATATTGAAGTACCGAGGAGCACTCCATCCTAGGAGTACTAGTACTCCTTCTGCTACCTGTTAACCAGCCCCTCTACTACTTATTGATCATGAGGTTAGCATCTTCCTGTACAGGTCAGCAATTATAATTGCAGTTCAATATTACATTAGCTTTAGTTATCTGAAAGTCAGCCTCATGCATCCAGGACAGCCTTGAATCAAGGCTTTTGATTTTGTTTTGGTTTGTTTTTTTAGTTTGGCTTTTTGGGGCGGGGAGGGGGAAGCATATATGTGGGGGGAAAAAAAGCAAGAATAAAACCCCAGCCCCAATATCCCCTTGGCCTCTGGAGATGTTAAAAGCAAAAAGAGCAGTGGACCTCAAAATGAGGGTGAAATGCACCAGAACTGGTTAATCCTCAGAAGTGACAAGGAAATGAAAAGAAGGTCAGATGCAGGAGGAGCAGTGTAACCCGGGGGCAGTAGACGGCCTTTATGATGTGCCTACTAGGGATATACCACTGAATACAGGATCTAGAGAGAAGAGCTAATGAGGGGAGGGAAATGACGACTTCTGTTAGAGGTTTCAGCTCTAAGTCAGTTGGAAGTACTCAGTTGCAAGTTGCAGTGGTCAGACAGACAGCAATGTATCTTTCATTGAAGAAGCCCTATGCTTCGCACCATTTGATAGTACTATGCATCTTGGCACTAAGAACTGTCTTTTATGGCTTTTTAGTATTTGAAGAAGTCACAGTGTCTAAGATGCCTTCCTGTTTCTGCCACTCATCCCAGACTTCGCTTTTCTGGCTTGACTCCAGGCACTTACTCTTTTACCCAGAGCTGTCCCACATAAATTTTGCTGATATGCCTTTGGTATAAATCTTTTTTTTTTTTTTAATTGACTTGTTTGTTTACTTTTAGTTTACAAGATTCAGTTTTAGAATCACTTGAGTTTCAGATTTTCTCCCCTTTCCCCCTGTTCACCCCCCAATGGTGGGATACAGCATACAATTATATATAGGATCTGCAAACTCTTTTACATTATACAATAGTCTGATTGTATAGGAACATTGTAGCCAATAGAGTGAACACTGGGAAAAAAGAAACAGAACCAAATATAGAAAAGAATGATAGCATGCATTGCTTCAGTGTCCATTCAAACTCTGGTCTTTCTAGATCTTTCTCTGAGTGTAGGTATCTCCTTCCATTCTGAGACTTGTAAAGTTGTCTTTTAACTGTGCATTGCTTTGAAGAGTCCCGTTTATCTAGGCTGGTCATCACACATATAATATATCTGTGACTGTGTACAAATTTTTCCTGGTTCTGCTCTTCTTACTTAGCATCAATTTGTATAAGCCTCTCTGGGTAATTATGAAGTCCCATCTCCTTCCCATTTTTTACAGCACAATAGTATTCCATCACATTCATATACCATAACTTGTTCAGCCATTCCCCAGTTGATGGGCATCCCCTAAATTCCCCTAAATAAAGTGGCATTACTGGATCAAAGGGTATGCAGTTATTTATAGCCCTTTGAACATAGTTCCAGATTGCCCTCCAGAATGGTTGTATCAGTTCACAGCTCCACCGACAATGCATTAGAGTCTTTGGTATAAATCTTAATATTGATGACCAAGTCATCATTTGTGGTGTCAGTACATTAAAAGAAACCCTGTAATATTTTTAAAAAACCAAAAGCAATTTTATTTACTTTGGCCCCATCGTTTTCTAGATGAGGATTTTGAGATCAAAGAAAATAACTTCCTTATCTGACTAACTTGTCCAAAATCACACAGTGAGTTACAAGCAGAACTGGACTAGAACACAGCTCTTTTTTTACTACCCCACGTAATTCTTTTGATGGCCTTTCTTGACTTTAGTTAAACAGAAAAATCTAAAAGGAAACAAACTTTCCCCTATACTTTGCCTCAATTTGTCATATCCCACTCCCTTCTAACTACACTACTTGGCTGAAACTGATTTCTTCAAGGTCACCAATATTGCATTAATTATTACATTCCATGGTCCTTTCTTAGTCCTTGGCTTTCTTGACTTCCCAAAAACATTGATCTCTTCTTTACTTTTTCCTGAATTAGTAGTGCCTACTAATAGACACTCAATAAAGTGCCAGGCACTGTGCTAAGAACTGAAAATACAAAGAGAGGCTAAAACAGTCCCTGTTCTCAAAGATTTCAGCAGTCTGATGGAGGAGACAACATGCAGATAACTACATATAAACAAACCATATATAGAATAAATTTGAGATAATCAACATACAGAAGATATCAGGAAATAAGGGATAATGGGAAAGGCTTCTTCCATCTCTGATGGAAGCCAGGAGATGAGATAAAAAAAAGAGAATCCCAGGCATAGAGGAGCGCCAAGTGAACATGCCCAGGGTCCTGAAATGGAGTCTTAGGAGAGGAAAAAGGAGGAGGCCGCCTGTCACTGGATCACAGGGCGTTTGATGGAGGAGGAGAGTTAGGTGGCTTTTCATTCTTCTCAGTCACCTTTATAGGCTTTTTTCCCCTCTGTGCTTTGGGCATCCCAGAACTCTGCTTTTGGGGCCCTTGACTCTCTATACTCTATTTTGGTGATCTCGTTGGTTCTTACAGTTTTAATTCTCAAATCTACACAGACGACTGGCAGTTCATCTCTTCATCTTTCAGCTTCTTTCAAGTCTGCTTCATCTCTCTGAATTCCATATCCCTGCTAGACAGCTCCACCTGGAGGTTCCATGGCTATTTCAGATTCAACATGTTCAAAATGGAATTCACTGGGTTTTTCCCTTTAAACCACCTGCATGTCCACCCCCCACCCCCCACCCCACCCCCGATCCTCCCTTCCCTGAGAATACTCTCATTGCTTTGCTCAGAATCACCTCTGACTCTTCATTCTTCTCTCCCCTTGCCCTTTCTATCATGGCCGAGTCTTCTCACTTTTAACTCTGGGACATCTATTTATTCTTTCTCTTCACACGGCTCCTTCTCTGGTTGGATTGTATTTTCAGTTATTTTTTTAAACATTTCTCATTGATATTTTAATCTTGTTCTGGTGCATGTACAGCTCATTTGACACCTTCATACCGCTGTTGAATTAATTTTTCTAAAGCACAGGTCCTCATGAGGTCACTCTCTGCTTAAGAATCTTTGGTGGCTCTTTCTTGCCTCTGTTGTTAAAATATAAATCCACTAATGTCTGTTTGATCTGAGTCCCTTATCATCATTATCTAATCTTTCTAGGATGATTGCATATTTTCCTCTTGAAACACTCTGTGTTTCATCCTCCCTTTCTCACCATTGTTTCTTATACTCTACTTTTGCATAATGCAGACTCTTTTAATGGGCTCCATCTTTGTATTAAGCTTCATCCCAAGTGCTGCCTCCTTTGGGTGCTCTCCCTCTCACCTGAAATTACTCTGTGTGTTCTCATCTATGTTGTTTCCCTTCAGTAGAATGTCAGCTCCTTGTCAGGGACTTAGTGAACTTCTTGTCTTGCTTTGTGCTGGGTGCTGAGTAGACACCTAGTAAATATTTATTGAATTGAATTCTTTATAATAAACTAGATTTTAAAAACATCTTAAGTAGTTATTACATAAACAGCATAGTGCTACAGACTCTTGCCACACATGCTTTCCTCCTAGGTCAAGCTAGTACGTCTTGAATACCGTTGCTTCCAGGACCTTAGTTTCTGGTTTGTCTTCAGGTTCGCAAGATTAATATCCTTTCCACTGTGTTTCATGTTGTCTTCCAGTATAGGTCAGACTTTGATCCTTCTTCAGAAAATTTAAATGTAATTAATAAATAGGCAGCGTAGTGGCTAGAGCTGGAGTCAGGAAAACAGTTCAAATCCTACCTAGCTATGTGACCCTGAGTTTATCAACCTTATTTGTTAAATGGGAATAATAATAGCACTTACCTTCTAGGTTTGTTAGGATAAAATTTTATGTTTGCAAATATTATCAAAATTGTAGAGCACTTTGCAAACCTTTAAAGCATGATAGCTGTTACCTGTTACTATTATATAAAGAGTTTTCCATAGGTCATTGTGATTTTCTAAAGTAGACCACGTCACCCCTTTGTTTCAAATGCCTCAGCTAACACACATGGCACATCCCACACCTCCAGTACACACACCTCAATGCTCTTTTGTCTTTCCTTTGGTTAGTCAATAAAAGCAACATGCTTTTTAAAGTACTCTATGCCAGGCATTGTGTTAAGACTGGGAATACAGAAACCAAGAAACTCATTTTTACTCTCTAATATATCTTGTTTATACTTACATAGTTGTTTTCATATTTCCTCTCTGAACTAGTTTTTTCTTTCTTTATATCCCTAGTACTTAGCACAGACACTTAGTAACTTTCTCACTTAATGAGTTCACATTCTATTTTGAATTTCAAAGAAGCCTCAGTTCAGTCAAATGCTCTTGGTTTGATCTCTGCAATTTATCAAATTTTGGACTTTTATCCATATTTGGGCAGTATTTCAACAACTTATGAAGTGTACATCAAATTACAAAACTTTTGTAACATGGTAAGTTTTTTTTCACTATAGAACATGATTCTTTATTTGGATTATTTTTTCTATTTAATTTTTGATGAGAATGGTTGGTATTAAAATCCTCTTTACCACCATTGGCACTAAAACTAGTCATGAATTCAGTTATGTTTATTTGTATTGACTTGAACTTCAGATATCTAGAAATCTATAAGAATAGTTTTACTGTTTCACAATTTGTGCCCCAATAAAAATTCTCATATAAAACATTTATCCCACAGAACTGCCAGCATTTTGCTTCTAACTAAAAATTATTTGGAAATGCCTTTGCTTCATCTTTTCCCTGATTACTCACGGCTCCGTCCTATTTCTCATTTCCAGTATTTGGACGATGACCTGAAAGTCGCTGGGAAATACAAAGGGAATGACTACAGCCAGTACTCGCCCTGGTCGTGTGACACCATCGGATCCTACATCGGGACCAAAGACGCGAAGCCCAAAGATGCTGTTGCCGCCGGAGGAGTGGAGATGGCGGTATGTACACCCACACCCTCTGGGGAAGGCCTGTCCCTAGAGTTTGCCACTGCTCTCCCTGCTCTTTGATAGCTGCCTCTGGAGCAGTTCGGTCTCCCATAGCTGGGACCAAGTTGACACTGACTGTTTTGCCTTTGATCAAGACCCATATTTGTTGTCTTGACTGAATTATAGCCCTAATTTTTTAATAGTTTTGAAGTGTAAATAGTATTACTGCTACAGTTAATGTTGTGAGTGGTAGTAACCCATTAATTGTCACAGTGCTTAGAACAATTTCTGTATGAAGTCTAGATAGGCTAATTGGTGCCTTGCTTTAAAGGTATGTTATTTGAAGAGAGAAATTAGATTTATTTTTTGTAATTATAGGAGAAAGTAGGACCAGTGAGTAGAAATTAGGAGGTAAATCTCTGTGCAATATCAGGAATAACTTTCTTCAAGAAGAAGTTTTATGACTACTTGGAGTATTGTAGGATGATGTAGATATCTGTTGGACATTGATATGTCAACTCAAATAGACACTTATCCTTATGGGCTTGTTGTTGACCTAGAAAACCACAAATTACCATTATCTGTGTTGCATTATATGTTTTGTTAAACATTTCCCAGTTACATTTTAATCTCTCTGAGGATAGGGGATTGAACTTGGTGGCAATCCAAAAGTGTTTATGCACGTTCTGTGCCGGATCCTGAGGAAATAGGGGAAAAAAAGAGAGAGAGAAACCATCCCTCAAGGAGTTTAACTTCTGTCAGGAAGGAGAATCTTTGCTGTGGCAGTGACTAGAAGGAGATATTAATGTGGGTAACAGAAATATTAACGAAAACAAGTCTCCCTTCTGCCTTTCAACTGGCTAGACAAACATTGCCCACCCTACCCCACCCTTTAAGCTCTTTCAGACAGAAATATGTCACTCATGGTTCAGCTCTTTTCAAATATTAAAGCTTCCTATAGCAAGTCTTGGAAAACACCCATATCTATGGAAATTGGTCTGGGTTGCTCAGTTTAGGTTGGGGATTCTCAAACTGCGATCCATGGGCCCCACAGGAAAGGGCTTGGATAATTTTCAGGGAGGCCATGAATTTCACCCATCTCTAACTGAATTTTAGTATTTCCTTCAATTATGAATGTTGATAACAAACATTCTTTTGAGAAGAGGCTTCACCAGACTACCAAAGGGAATACTGGCACAAAAAAGGTCAAGGACCCTGACCTGGTTCATTCTTTATTCCCTAGCTAAAATTCTCTCTGCAAACTGAAGAAATGGTTTCCTCAGTTACTAGTCATGTGGACTCAACTTTTGCCTTCGTGTCTTTACTATTGGTCCAGAGTAGAGGTGATAAACTTCTTTTGTGTCATAGATACCTTCTCACAATAATGTTTTTAAATGCCCCAAATACAAAACATAGGATTACAAACAGAACCAACTATTTTGAAATATAATTATCAAAATAATAAGACTAATGGTGTCATAGACCCCAAAGTTAAGAAAACCTGGACTAGGGTATCCAGAACCAGTTTTGCCATTCAGTAATTCTATGTTGAATTAAAATAGAGAGCACTTCTGAATCCTTCTACTCATCTTTCTAGTTTCATTATAGTATTTTTAGTCTTCTACAAAAAAAGAACATTATAGTAGAAAAAACTTAAGGTGGGGATGGGCTTTCTTCTTTTTGATTGTCTACCAGAATGTGGAAAGTAAAAATGTGAGAGACCAGAGGCTAGAACTTCAGCGAAGGGTAGCAGAAACCAGTGATGATGACCTCATCCCATTTGGTGACCGGCCCACAGTGTCCCGGTTTGGCGCCATATCTCGAACTTCCAAGACCATGTATCAGGGTTCTGGCCCAATGCAGGCTCTGGCAGCTCAGGGGACTTCCACCAAATCAATCAGTATTTCTGGTGAGTTTTTGTGAATTCGCTGAGGGTCAGGTGAAATATTTTTGTTTATGTAATATCAAAGTATTTTTATCATGTGTTTAGTTTATCTGATGTTTAGAAAATTGTGTTGTTATAAGTTTGAGGCTGTCTAGGAAGCTAGTAACTGTAGCTTAAAAGAAAAACCAGCATGAGTTGTATATTCCCTAAATAGCTCTCTTTCTCTTAAAGATTACAGTCCATATGGAGCTCATGGTGGCTGGGGAGGTTCTCCATATTCCCCTCACCAAACAATGCCTTCTCAGGGACACTTCACTGAAAGGTATGTCTGTCTGTCTTTTTCTTTTTGGGGTGGGGGTGGGGCAGGCACTGGAGAAGGTGTGGATTGTTTTTCCTTTCTCTGTGCATTTTGTGACGATGTATTATTTTTAGCATTTTTGTTGGCAGTTTCCTTTTTAAATTTTCTCTCCCTTCTCCAAATTCTCTCCCTCTGCCACCCACTGACAAGGCAAGCAATATCTAAATTACATGTGAAATCATATAAAACATTTCCATATTAGCCCTAATTTTTTTTAAAAGAAAAGTGAAGAAAGTGCTAATATTATGCTTCAGTTTGCACTCAGTTCATCAGATCCCTCTTTGGAGGTGGATAGCAGTTTTTCATTATGAGTCATTTGGAATTGTTTCATATCCTTTTATTGATCAGAAAAGCTCATCATCATTACCACATTGCTGTTACAATGATCTCCTGGTTCTTCTCACTTTACTTAGCATCAGTTCATAGAAGTCTTGTCATGTTTTTTCTATAGCACAGTGTAGTTGTCCATCACAGTTGTATACTTGTTGACTTGTTTAGCCATTCACCAGTTGATGGACATCCCTTAATTTCCATTCTTTGCCACCACAAAAAAGCTGCTATAAATATTTTTGTATATACAGGTCCTTTTCCTTTTTCTTTGATCTCTCTGGGATACGGACCTAGTAGGGGTATTACTGGTTCAAAAGTATGCACAGAGAGTTTGCTGTGATCCTTAAGAGAGTTCCTAAGTGAGTTTTCTCTTACTATTCAGTTATTCTGGCTACAATCGTTGCACTTCATTTTCTTTTATTGCTTTCCCATGAAAGGGAAAGATTGTCCATATCGGAAGTGGCCAGTCATGGGAAGCCCTTGCCCTCTGCTGAGAGAGAACAGCTCAGACTGGAGCTGCAACAGTTGAACCACCAGATTAACCAGCACACCCAGCTTCGAGGACTCGAGGTACTAGCCTAGACATGACTTGGCTTTTTTGGCTAGAGACTTTTAAGGAACGTCAAGAAATTGAGAAATACTTAACATGCTACAGGGGCAGATTTTTAGGTGCCATATTTTAGGGATTAAGCCTTCTGTGGAATGAACTTTGTACAAGTATTTGAAATGTATCTTTCTGAAAACTCAATACATAGTCAAATTGCATATCTAGCAGACATTTTGGTTAATATTATTAAGTGGTAAGAGCTCTGTGTACCTGTTAATAATGTGGAGTTTAAGAATTATAGTAATTAGGAACAGATGCTCTTAGCTTAATCCTTTTCATTAATGTCATTCAACAAACATTCAAGTGCCTATTGTGTATAAAGTATTATTTTCATTTTTTTTTAACTTCTCTTTTTCTTTTTTCTTTTTTTTTTGGAGGGCAGTTGAGGTTAAATGACTTGCCCAAGGTCACACGGCTAGGTTTTTTTTTTTTTGGGGGGGGGGGGAGGGAGGTGTTGTGTCTGAGGCCAAATTTGAACTCAGGTCCTCCTAACTCCAGGGCCTATGCTCTACTCACTGCACCTTCTACTGCCCCTATAGTATTCTTTTTAATTTGAAATTAATTCCATAAATAGTTAATGTTTTTTAAAAAATGGGAGGTAAAAAAGTAATGATCTTTGCCCACATTAATCTTCTTTATATATTCTGTGTTTTAACTAAAGGGGCTTGCTTTTTATTTCCTGAACTCAGTTTTCCATCTGCCCCTGTGCTTTATCTGATATGTATTCCTTGTGGACCTAAGGGTCAGCTTGTGGGCCACCTCCTCCTATCTTTATTGTCCCGCTTAGTTCTATTCTCTCTCCCTTCAGATTATCTTTATCTGTATAAATGTTGTAAACTCCTTGGAAATCAGGGACTTTTGTTTTGTTTTTGTATACCCAGACCTCTACTATAATCCTTTTCCCAGAGTAGATACTTAATAATAATTATTTGTTGAGCTGAATGTTTTTTTCTGAATATTTTTTAATTGAAATTTTGAAAACATACACACTTCCACACATGTACGTGTACATGTATGTAGCATGCGCATGCACACATATGTGTGTGTGTATAAAATATTTTGGAATAAGGTAAATTTCAGAAGACAAGCTTGCTGCTTTATTTTATAATTGTGTTTGCAAGTTTGTGAAAGGAATATTGGATATTAAATGTAACAAATAATGACGGCATAGATGAAGAATGAGTAAATCTTGGTATGTTAAAATCACCCTTTGGTTATAATTTCACTTGTCTTCTAGAGAAAACCATCAGAATGCCAAGTGTGGGTAATATATGATTTTCCTTTAGGAAAAATGATTGTAGATTGTTTTGGAGAGTGTTATAACTCACCACAGTCCTTGTATTTATCATTAGGAAGAATTATTTGGGGGGAGGATTGTTTTTAATTTAATGTCTTACTTTGTGCTGGGGTTTAGCAGTTATAGGATCTTGAATATGTTTATTTTGCACATTTGCTTTTTGTCAGTATCTTAATTTTGGATTATCTCGATCTTCTCTCTGCCATATCTGATCACTATAATGCAGCTGTGATGGAGTGTATTTTGAATTAGATCCTGTACTTTCAGAAGTTTAGAACCTTTAGCCCTGGATCCTTTTTTTCCCCCCAGGAAGGCATTTGCAATCTGTAGATTTATTGCTCAATTAATCTCATATTATTAATGTCAATTTCTAGAACTGTCTATCTGAAAGGTAGATAATCAAAGCCATTTCCAACTTTGCTGGCTGCTAGTCATGTCAGTCATTTTAGCGAGACCTCTTTGCCATTACATTAAGTAATCTCCAGTAAAAGGTTTATGGACTTGGAATCCCAGCAAAAAAATTTTTAGACAGGTTGGAATGGATAAATCTTTGCCAGTATGGCCTACTTAATTAAAGGAGAAAGAATAAATCAGCCTAAACGTGGAACATCTGAAGGCATTGTTACGTAATAAATACTCAATAAACACTGGGGATACAATATTTTACATAGTATTTAAAGAAAGAGGCAATGCTTTATGATGTCATCATTTTTTCTTGGAAAGATACTTGCCCTTATTGTCATAAAGCAGCAATCGTTTATTCCTTGTTCACTTGTTTACGGGGTCTGAGTGCTGAGTTGTGTATATGCTTGGCTTTGTGCATTTAGGCTGTTAGTAACAGGCTGCTGTTGCAGAGGGAGACAAACACTCTGGCAGGCCAGCCTCCTCCCCAACCTCCACCACCACCCCCCAAGTGGCCTGGAATGGTCTCAAGTGAGCAGTTGAGTTTGGAGCTACACCAGGTGGAGCGAGAAATTGGGAAGAGAACTCGGGAGCTGAGCATGGTGAGTGAGTTGAGTAATTGCTGTGATCAGAAAATACTGTTGATAATCATAGACGGGAATCACATTGGGTTCATAAAAATTAACTCTCTCCTTGTTGGATGTTTGATTTAATTCTTTTTTTCTTCATATTCTTCATTAAGAGAAAAAAACCTCCTACTGAAGGCTCTTTGTTTAAAGAAAGAGACAGAATTTACCCCAAAATGTTTAAACTAGACTTCGAAATCTAGAGCCAAGATAGGAGGCATAGAATTGCTGTAACTCCCTGTAAAAATAGTGTAGTGTGTGAAAGCTATTATCCAGCAAGTTTTTTTGTTTTGTTTTTCCATGAACAATTAATGACACACACTTGGCACTCGTTGGAAGAAATGGGTAAAGAGTGTTTTTACTTATAGTACTGATGTTTTTAGGTTTTACATTTTATAGTTTGTGGTCCTTCCTTTAAAGAAATTTCCAAATCTTAATGGATAGACTAGTTTTCTTGAGCTTTTTCATGTTAGTAATATGATTTTTAAAACTATTTTAAAGGTTGGGTTTGTGTTGTTAAATAGAATTGACTCCTATTTTGTGAGTGAAATTATGCATTTTTACCTTGGAGCCTACTCCCTTTTATTGCCCACATGGTCCCAGAACTTTTTGCTGGACATAAGAACTGGATATTGATTAGGGTAAATCTGACTTTGTTTTTGACTATTTCAAAGCTAAATAAGAATAATATCTGGAATGCCAGCAGTTGTGTATTAGCTCTGTTTTGTCTCTTGCCCATTAGCTTGGGTAATTGAGAGATGACTTTATTTCCTCCTCTTTCAAAGGAGAACCAATCTTCTCTAGACATGAAAAACAAATTGGGTTCTAGTAAGCAAGCAGAAAATGGACAAGCTGAACCACAAAACAAGGTTCCAACTGAGGACCTTGCATTGACATTCAGGTAAAGATGATTATATATTATATATTCACTCTGCTCTTCTAATCTTCTATGTAGTATCCAAAGAAAGATTAATTATTTTGGTTTGTGCTAAAATTTAAAAGGTATCTTAAGAACTTGTCAGTTTGAATTTTAATTTTGAATGTGTACTTATACTATGAAAAAAGATAAAATTTAGCTCTACCAGAGCCACAGTAGTAATTTGGCTAATTAACCTAAACTTAATGAAATATTCAAAGGTTTTATTCTTTCAGAATCACTTCTGACTTTCAGATGGATTATGTTAATTAAGGAACTCCCACCATGTTTATTTATTAAGCTCCCACAATGCCTAGCTTTTTACAACATTAACTTTTTAAATGCCATTGTGCCAAATATGTCTGTATTTGAAAATACATGATTCAGCGTTAGCACTTTATGCCATCAAGTAATGATGGTAATTTTTTAGTAGTTGGGGGGAAAAAAAGATTATCATAGACTTTGATATAATTTCTTAAGATAAATTAATAATACGTCAAGAAGATATTTTCACAGCAGTTGAGAGTATAGATGTGTTCCCCTGCCCCACCCCTGCGGTCAGAGTTAAGTGATTTGTCCAAGGTCACACAGCTAGTAAATGTATCAAGTGCCTGAGGTCAAATTTGAACTCAGGTCCTCCTGACTCCAGAGCCAGTCCTCTATCCATTGTGCCATCTAACTGCCCCTTTTAGACGTTTTTTTCTCTGTTTTTAACGGAGCTGAGACCCCTGTATGTTTAATCACCTCTTGATCACTTTGTTCATTTCATAGCTAAGTAATTATTTTTCTCACTCTCCTTTTATACGACTGTTTTATCCTTCCAACTTGAGCAGTGAGGTGCCGAATGGATCATCCTTATCTCAAGATAACATCAGCCTCCTGTCGAACAAGACCTCAGCTCTGACCCTGGCTGAGGATCCGGAGGGAGGAGGAGATAACAATGACTCTCACAGGACAGGAGTCACGCCCGGCTCTGCTCCCTAGGATGAGAGGAGAGCCGCTCTCCTCTTCCCTTGTTCAGGAGTGGTGTTCATAACTTCCAGACCTTCTGCTCCAAGGGCGGCCAGAAAACCCAGGAACAGCAGCAGGTTCGGAGACGATGTGCACAGACACCACTACTGAAAACAAAACCTGCACATAGTTCACATTAATGCGTTTTTTAATTAAAAAAAAAATGAAAATAAGCAGTATCTGCAAGCAATTCAGATTAAATTTGTTTTTGTTCTGTGAATGAACTTTATTTTAATAACTTTGGACGCCTTGGATCCAGGGCTTTAAAAAAAAGAAGAAGAAGATATTATATATATACTCTGTTTGATTAATTGTATGATCTTAATGAAGTAGGTTTTTCTTTTATTTTGGTATTATTACATACCCAGTGTATACTTCTTACCCACATCCTTCTTTCACTTGCCTCTCTCTTCCCTCTCCCCTTCTCCCCCCGACTTCACCCAAACAAAAAATCACCTGAACTTCCTGTGTGAATTTTAAGGTGCTTAAGAGGCAAAAATTCAGTTACTGGCTACAATGTCAGAAAATGTGCAGTAAACTTTCTTTTTGCAAAGTGAGTTTTTTGGTTTTTTTTTTCTTTAATGGCAGTCATTCATATTTTTTTTCCTTTGATAGACATCTTGCCTTTGTGTGTAAGCAAGACTTAGAGTTTTTTTTAATCTGTAGAAGTGATCTACCATTAACATATCGAATAGCCTTATTACCAATACCAGCTATCTCCTTGATAGAATTAAAATACTGATTCACCTCCTAAAGCACTTAGCCCAGGTTCTAATGAAAGCCAATTGTAGCTTAGCATTGAAAGCACAGAATGTGCTGACTTTCTTCTATTATAACGAGGTGTTAGAGATGCTTTTTGCAAATTGGGGTAGTGCCTAGAAATGTGGAGCTCTGTTGCTGGCTTCTGAACTTCAGTTGAAATCATGGTGTGTCCAGGAGCGCGTGTGTGATAGACTGTATCACTTGATCTTAACTGAAAATGAACTTAACATCTAAGTTCCCTTTTATGTGTCTTAGTTTGTTTTATTTATGTCCTGAGAGCATAACACTGGAGACACTGAAAGCTCTTTATTTTCAAGAAGGATAAAAGAAAGCAAACTGCCTAGCATTTGAGGATAGTCTGGATGACTAATCGTCTGTTTTTCTTCACAACAGTTAGCAGAAGTAGGTAGCTATTACCTGAAGATCAACTTTGGTGGGCCTTCACTGACTATAATTTTTGAAATTACTCTTCACTAAAGCCATTGGAAGGAATGAAGAATTTTTCTTGCCAGTCACTTAAAAGAACATTTAATGGTTGCTGCACATATTCTGATATTTTATATCTACCCTGAGCCAAAAGCCTCTAAATCTGATGTTCAGTGGGGATAAATTGATCTAAGTCACCTTTTCTTCCTGCCTATTACCCTTTCTTGGCCTGATTGTTTTGTTTCCTTTTCTATATTAGACTACTAAATCAGAAAGCACTGGTTATGTAATAAGTTACTGCATTGCTTTGGTTGGGTAAAAGCAAGAGTTAATATTTTTCTTGTTTATTATTTTTTCTTAACCCTTAACTCCTGCTAAGGTCATAGCAACCTTGGGCTAAGCTTTTTGTCCATCATACTGTTAATTAAGGGGGGGTGGGGGGGAAAGTGATACAGTCCTGCCATTGCCTACCAGTAGGAGAGTCCAAACAGAACACTCTTTTGAGTAGCAATTATTTAATTTGCCCAGTCAAGGCACCGCATTTATATACTATTTCACATTGAATTTGATTATGCCCTACAGACCTGGCTGGTCAAGGATTTGATATACACATATTGGCTTGGGATTCGAGCTTTCTTTTTTATTTAAATAAAAATTTATATATATATATATTATATATATACACATATACATAGTTATATCTGTATATATATTAAGTATGTTTTAAGGATTTTTTCGCATGAGCGCAGCTGTTGCGATCAAATGTCCGATTGGGAGGGAGAAGCACTGAACTTGAACAAAAACAAGACCTTTTTTCCAGTTAATAGCCACATTTTTCTTTTTTTTGCTCACTTGAAAATTCTGATTTTCTGACCTTTTGAACTTTGACTTCAGAGTAGTTAAGCCCCTAAGTTGATTCTTCTTTTAATATCTATCCTCCATGGAGAGAAGGAAGAAAAGCTTCTATATCCCTGATAGATTCTCAAGGTTTCTACAGGTCATTTTTCTGTACAACCAAAAGGCAATGTGTAGATCTGTCATGAGAGGATGATTTGGACAAATCCCTTTTCTCATTTGGACATGTTAGATAATTCCTTCATTTGAGAGGCAAGTTGATTAATTTTAGAAGTTATGGTACATTCTGATGGTAGAAGCAGCGCTGTAGAATTTTTAGGGACCTTGATTGTGTAGCAGCACAAAACAAAGGCAAAGATCCATATGGAGGGATTTTTTTTTTTGAGGGAAAGTATAGTAAGTTCTACTACTAGCACAGCCCTCACTAGCTTATTTTCATCTTTTTTTCTTTGGAGACATTTAAAAAAATTTTTTTTTTTAGTAATACAAAAACTTTTCCAACTAGTTTGAATTTACGCTATACATCTATATGGGTAAACCAAAAAAATTCTGTTGTTTGAACATGAATTTGTAGCCACCTTGTTTTATTTTTAAATATGTAATTTCAAAAAAAAATCTCTGAGTTATTGCATGTATTTACTGCTTCTGATTCCCTATTTCCATATTTCAGAAAAAAAAACATTGGTTAGGTAGATGATCATTAAAACTATACTCATAACTTGTTTACTCCAAATCCATCTACTTTTTCTGTGTGTACAGCAGCAAAAGAAAATCCAAAATATTGTATGTGGTGGTTTTGTTCTCCTCGCTCTCCCCCAGTTGTATTCATGCTGCACTTTGTACAGTGTCCTTGTTGTGATTAACTCGGCCAGGTGAATGTCCTGTTTGGACATAATCTCTATTGGCTCTTAAACTAGTTTTTGTTAATGTCTGCAAAAGGCATTGATTTTTTTTTTTTCTTACTTGTTTGGGTTAGTTTTAAATTTCTGGTTGTCTTTTCCCTATTTCTTTGGAGAAAGTTATTAGCAAGTGAAACCAGTCAGGTTAGAAATATAGTTTACAAACTTTACACTTTTTTAGAACATTTAAATTCTTCTGAATACTACTTTCTAGTCTCTTCCCATGACTGTTTCCTGGGAAGTGTGAGAAACTCTGTAAATATGATTATACCTCCACAGTAAGAACTGTTGGTTGACACCATACTTCCATAGAAAAATAATTTTTTCTGAATATTGTTGTTTCTTCAGGATATCGAAAACATTCATTTCCTGTTTCTTTTTATGCAGTCAGGTTAATGGGAAGTTGGCTTACTGATGTATACCAGGACAGTAAAATTTAAAGCGCGGCCTAAAACGTGGCTTTTTTGCCCAGCAGTTTTAGAAAAAGCTGTAAAGGCTTGATTAAAGGTGAGTGGATTAAGGGCAAGACTTGACAAGCATTGCTCTGTGATAATTCTTTTTTTTCAGCTAGCAGAATAAGTGTTTTGTTATGGTAAGCGGTGTTAAACTAAGAATGCTCCTTCAGGATTTTTCACAGGTTATCTGGAAGATGATTTTTAGATCTGATTGCCCTTCGTAAATATGCAGTTTACTTTACCTTAATATTTTTAAAGTAAATCCATCACTTAAGTCTGTAGATTTCCTTCCTTATGTGCCTTTAAAAAGAATGAAATGACTGGGAGTTCATTCCTTGTGACCTTCCTGGTTCAAGGGAGAGCTCGTCCTATGAAAGCCCACACCTAGAGAAATGTTTAACAGGGACACAGCCCTGCCTCCAAGGCCAGCCCCGGATGACCAGCCGGAGAGCAGAGGATGCAGATGGAGTCAACCTCATGCTGGGGGGGGGGAATTTCCTCTTTCTTACCTTATCTGTCCCTTATTCCTTACTTGCTCTTTTCTACACTTCTCATTTCATTTATTTCCCAGAAGATAGGAATTGTGTATGATTCTCACTTGCCACTTTATTATTTATTTAATGCCATCACATTACAGAATAAGAATTCTAAAAACATCTCAAATTTTGCAGCACTGTGCTTAGATTTAACCCAAAATATTGTTCCTCAGCTGCCTGGTTTCTTTTGTCAGTGTTCCATTTTGCTTATCCTCCTTGGCTCACCCACCACCCTCCCCAATCGTGCAACAGTGACAGCTTGCTGCCTCAAAACAGAGCATTCAAATGAATTCGCTTAGCCAATAACTTCTGTGAAGTTGCCTTTTCTAATGGTGTTATTACTCAGTGATGCACAAATGTGGTATTGCCCTACTGGTAGGCAAACAAAGGTCTGATTAAGAATGGTAGCCTGCTATTTTCTTTAAAGGAGAGCCAAAGACTCGTGCTTTACTCTGTTTTGGTTTGGGGGAATTAGTAGCTTTTTTTGATTGTGAAACCATTTAGTGTTTGAGTTGATAGTACTGTGCACACAGATGTGTCTAAAGTTAACTGCTAAAGCCTTGTAAAGTATAAAAATAGTGAAAAGTCATTTCTTTAAACTGATGAATCTCATATCTTTTACAAGAGTGTTTTAAGAAACGATGGCTTTCATATACACGGCTTACATTTTTTTGTTCTCTCTCAGCCTCTTTTAACTTTGTATATAAAGGAAAGAGAGGCTAATATCGTTGTAATCAAGTCATGGAACTCAACAAGTTAATTATTGAACAAATCACTAATTAGAAATGGTGTTAAGAGACATCCAGCCTAGTAAGCAAGGTATATTTGTGTTGCGTTTGGGAGAGTTTTTTACAAGAACAAGTGGAGTGGTTAATATGCACATAGGTCCTTTTTACCAAAGAGGGTGCAGTTAATATTACTAATCCCCCGCTAGTGAAGGAAGGACCATGTAGTTTTTGAAAATAGATTCTAAGGAACTTATTTGTCACTTCTCCTCTCTTCTTCCTATTTTTTAGGGAATCCATGTATAAGATCTTTTAAAAAGCTCCATTGAAAGTTTTTTTTTTAATTGAAAGTAATAGCACTGTCTCATTCATTTAAACACTCCCCACCTCAGCTCCTCCAACCTCTTTGTATTTTCCAGAAAATAATTGCTCAGTCTGTCACTAAGGCTTCTGTTTTGAGTTGTTGTCTTATGATTGTTTTTCCCATTGAAAGAAGAATCCAAGTGGCAGCAGTGTGTGGCCCGCTTTTTCTCTTCCCCCAACACGTGTCCTTAATCCACATGGGTTTATTGGTGCAGAGTTGTCGGACTGAATAATATAAGCAGAACATCTGGAATATAGTAAGGTGCCTCTCATTATTATAACCTTATTTTGCTATGATATTCATTCTTAGTTTATCTTCATTCATTCTTCTCTGCTCTGACATCACATAAATTAAATTTCAATATGAAAATTTTTATGTCCTCAGATAATCTTGTATTTAAAGGTAGAGTGGCTTCAGTTTTTGTTTTTTAAATTTCAGCTTTGTTTGGTTCAGTAAATTCTGCTGAAAAGATGTTTAAGTTTGTATTTTTTGGATGTATTGGATTTAACACAAAGTATTCTTAAATCAGCTTTTTAGTCACTTCAAAAATATTTTTAATGGGAAATTTGCATTTTTTAGAAAGAGTAGCTAACTTTGAATACTTAAACTTTAATCTTTTAGATTTTATGTGATCACTAAAAAGCAAAGAAACGTGTCTGTTGGATCATTAGGATCCATAGTTGACTATCACTAGTAAGGAATGCTAAATAATACATAAAGGATACACTTATACTCTTCAGTTCATGTTTTTGTGATAAAGAATAAGAAAGATATCACTTAAGATACCAGGAGTAAGAACTTGTTTTCCCATTGAGAGGATTTTTCTGTACTGTACTGAGCAAAGTAGGTAACAACCCTTTGAAATTCTGTTATGAAAAGGGACGAGGGATATGCGTGTGATATGTTTTTGTACATACACACATATACATGCAGTTTATATATAAAACTATTAAACTAAATTTTTTTGAACAGCCATTTGAACGTTAGCATGTCTTTATCTGCCCTTGGATTTTCATCCAGATAATGAATTTCTTCCAAACCTGGCACACCTCTTTACCTTCCTTCTTGAACTTCTCTTCCTCTCCCCTGCCCCCAGCAAA
Organism: Pseudocheirus occidentalis; assembly: GCA_028646575.1. NCBI lineage: Eukaryota > Metazoa > Chordata > Mammalia > Diprotodontia > Pseudocheiridae > Pseudocheirus > Pseudocheirus occidentalis. The sequence continues at coordinate 113,207 of JAQQSW010000070.1, forward strand.
AAAGAAAGAAAAAAAATACCTAGAGTAATAACAGTTTCTTTGGACTAGAAGGAGAGGCCATATTTTACTAAAAATATCAGGTGTCCAGAAAGCAATGTGCATCAAATGAAAAAGGTAAACCTGTGGAGTAGTCAATGTTTATTATCATAAAATTTGATGATTGAGTTCTTATATCGAGATCTCAGTCTGGTTGGGGGGCAGGAGAGGGGATCCCATTCTCAGCAGGCAAAGCTTATAAGTCTTTGGCATCTAAAACAGAGTGTGCACTCGGTCATCTTACAACTGGAAACTGTCCTGCGGCCCTTCCTAACTTTGCATTTAAAAACTATAGTAAGGCATGAGTCTGTTACCTGTAGCTGTCGGTAGTGCCATAGATTGGCTCGATCCCTCTGCTTTAGTTTGACTGTAATTCAAATTGTATCTGACACAGCCCCTTAAAAATTCCTTTGTTTTCTGATTTCTGTGGGTTTGAATTTCCATTTTAAGCCGTGCGCGGCGTGTGTTTTTTCTTTATCCTACTAAGGAACCTTCCGGGAAAAGGCTTTGATGCTGTTCGCCTTCCCTTCTGGTAACCGGAACTTGAAACTCTCTCCTTTTATTTTTTATTTACTGGTCCAGGCACACAGTCATTTTGCTTTTGGATAGTTCTGTGGTTTTTTGGGAAGATAAGAGATGAAGAAAGAAGGGTTAAGATGTAGTCGTGGGATAAATTTTTTGAATTTCAAAAGCAACTTTCTAGTTGTGAGGTTCCTTTTATGGTATGTGTGGTTTCTTTCCCCCTCCCCACCGCTCCCTTTTATCTGACTATGGTTATTTGGTCTTTAGGCTCATACCAGTCTCCTGAGACATTCTGCAGTCATTATCACCTTTTTGGGTGGAATTTATTTTATGTTGTGGTTTTTAAAAAAGTAAACTTTTTAACATTGGTGCATATATGCTTGGGTTAGAGCTCGTGTAATTTACCAATCGTATTGATTGTAATGTGATTGTGCCCTGCAGAGGTATATTTAACAAAGCAAAAATAGTCTAGGTTAATAAAGGACACCATGAGATTTGAGTCAGGTTATAAGTGACTTCACTTATATCTAATCACTTAGAATTTGGGATAAGTGAAAATTTGTATCTACTGTTTTAAATCAATGTTAAAATATCTAATCTTTGTTGTAGTGTGGTTTCTCCCCATCCCTTTTTCCTATGCCTCAGCTCCCTACTCTCTTCCTAACTTACAAAGTTTTTCTTTTAAAAAGAAAACAAAATTCATTGAGCCTTACAGCAGCAGCTGCTTGAAATTGCTGAATTTTCTAAATGGTAATTACATTTCTTATGTTTCAAACCCCCCTCAAAATTGAGTGTAATTGGAATTTATGGGTGAAATTTACAATCTGTGAACCTTTAACTCCATTAGGATTTGGAGAAACTGTGAAAGTGGATATAATGACTATCTCCTAAAAGACTTTTTGGAATAGGAGAAAGAAAAATACTGTTTGAAATGGATAACTTTTTTTCTTTCTTATATTTTAATCTGTTTATGTTTACTTTTTTCAAAAGCCTTCTAAACATTATATGAGGTAAAAAGGAAGAAAGAGTCGTTACGGATGCAAAGGGCAGCAAGCAGCAGCTAACTGGGTCTCAAAGAGTATATCTTTCATTTGTTAGAAGTTTTTTCAGAGGTATAGAGCCAATTTCTTTTTCAAGTTTATGTTAGGGGGAAATTGTGTGCATGTTGTTCCTATAAAAGATGCCACTCTTCTTCCTTCTCTCCGTTATCTTTAAAACTGACTCAGCCTCATGTTGCTCCTGCATAGTGTTTAAGACTCCTATATGAGTTGCAGATAAGAGAATTTATTTTACGAAGTGGAAGGGAGGTGATTCACCTTTTGGTTTGTAAATATATGAAAGTGTCTTCAAGGTCTTATCTGCTTTCTGTCAGCATTTATATTAAATGATAAATTAATGAAGAAATGTGTAGTCTCTTTTTGTTGGAAGAGGGATAAGCATGCCTATACTATTTTATTCTGGCACTGGGAAATCTTCCATATCTACTTATTATACAGCTTGGCCCCAGTATTTTAAAAAGCAGAACTACAAATCTGGATCCTTTCATGTAAAATTGCAAACAGGCAATCACAGACTTATGTCTCATAAGCTGCTAACCTAGAGGTTTACATGTCACCTGTCCCAAGTTTTCAGGGATCAGCGGAAAGATCGTAGCCTGCTTTGTTGGAAGCATGTCACCCCTTGCAGTGTATGGAAGTGTCAGAATTGTTGGAGTGGCCCATTATAGGCTGGGGTAGAGGGCAACAAGACAGCTAGCACAAGATACGTTATGTTGTGCAGAGTAATATTGGTTGAGAGACATGGAGGACATCAAAGAAAAGAAAGAGAATCTCCTGGGGTTTGGGGGGGGCAATAGAGAACATATAAGAACATTGAAAATCACAGGACTGACAGACGTGGAAACTGAGGCTGAAAACAGGTTAGATAATTTGCTAAAGTTTGCACAGTTGATAAGTTGTGGGATTGGGATATGACCTCCAGGGGCCTCTGAAAGAAGCTCGCAAGTGTCTGCCTACCTAAAAAGATCTCTGTCATGACAATTCACCCCAAGAAATATTTAATAAGAGCTTGCTAAGGGGCACAACAGATACCCACCTCATTCTTCACACCCTCCCCCCCTCCACAGACACACAAAGGTACTTTTGAAAAGAAAAGTACAATCACCTGGCTAGGGATAGCAATCAGAGAATGTCTTCAGACGAGAGGCATCTCAAGCACTGAAAGATTTTAAGAGGTGGGATTGATTTGGGGCAAGGAGGGGAGAGCTGTGGGCCTTGAGTGAATGGAGACAAGTGCAGGGAACCTGTAGTGTGGCTAGAATGAAGGTGAGTGTGTACAATAAGGATGAGAAGAGAGGTCTCTAAATCTGAGAAATTTTATCCTAGAGACAATGGGGAGCCTCTAAAGATTACAGAGCAAAGGAAGCACATAGTTCTACACCTGCAGTTGTGGAAAGATGATTTTGGCAACTGGAGGAGAGACTGAGGAGCAAGGAAACTAGAAGCTGTGAGATCGGTTAAGAAGCAGGTGAGAAACAGTAAGGGCCTGAACTTGGCTGATGATTGAGTAGAAAGGAGACAGAAGATCTTCTGGAGCAGCACTTAGCAACTGATTGGGACTCAGAAGAGAAGGGGCAGTCAAGGGATCAGGAAGCATTGTATGATAGAGACAGAAAAAGGAAGATGGGATGTGAAAATAGAAACTCTTAAATATGACTTTAAGATGCTGATGAAATGTACAAGTTGAGACAAAGATCAAGTTCAGAAGAGAGTTTGAGGCTAACTATGGATTTGGCAATCTATTGTGGTATAGAGATGGTAATAGAATTCTTAAAAACAGGAGATCACCAAAGGGAAAAAATGTGGGGGCCAACCATATTAATTTGAGAAGTTTAGAGTCCAACCCTGACACAAAAGGAAATCCTCACCATGATGTGGTTATTCAGACCACCTGAAAATAGCACCTTTTTGTTAAGTTTTTCTAAAAACAAACCTAAATTTGCTTTTCTTGCTATTATTCCTGGTTCTTACTTTAAATAGAACCAAGTCTAAGTCCTCTTTATAGCAGTCCTTTAAATACTGTCAGCTTTCATGTCCCGCTTCTCCCCAGACTAAATATGTCCAGACCCATGCCTGCCTTGATCCCCTTTTCTTTCTCAGTGTAACCTAAGAAACTTGTCAGCATCAATTTTTTATGAGTTGTGACATTCCAACAATATTTTTTTTACAAGGTGACATGCTTTTCATCTTTTGTACATTCTTTTTAAAATCTTAACTGACTTGTAAATTGGCTGCATCTACATCAGTCTTCAGCTATATCCCATGTTTATCTCTTGTTGGAATGGTTTCCCCTTTTAATTTTCTTTCTTAAGCATTTCAAGATGCTGACTTTTAAAAAAAATGTTTAGTTTGGGGCAGTTAGGTGTGCAGTGAATAGAGCATTGACCCTGGAGTCAGAAGAACTTGAGTTCAAACGTGGCCTCAGGCACTTGGCACGCTTTCTAGCAGTGTGACCCTGGGCAAGTTACTTAACCTGAACTGCCTTGCCTTTCCCCCTCCAAAAAAAAGGTCCATTTTCAGTGTTCACTTTTATGAGCTTTTGAGTTTTAAATTTTCCCTACCCCCTTTCTTAAGACAGCATGCAATTTGATATAGACCATACATGTACAATCTTACTAAACATATTTCCACATTAGTCATGTTGTAAAGAAGAATCGGAGACAAAAACCACAAGAAAGAAAGAAAAGAAATAATCTGTTTTGATCTGCATTCAGGCTCCATAAGCTCTTTTTCTGGATGTGGACAGCATTTTCTGTCATGAATCTTTTGGAATTGTCTTAAATCATTGCATTGCAGAGAAGGACTAAGTCTGTCAAAGTTGGTCATTGCACAATGTTGCTGTTACCATATACAATCTTTTCCTGGTTCTGCTTACTTCACTTGGTATCAGTTCATGAAAATCTTTGCAGGTTTTTCTGAAGTCTACCTGCATGATTTCTTATGGAACAATAGTATTACATTACATGCGCATACCAAAAGTTGTGTAGTCATTCCCCAGTTGATGGGCATCCCCTCAGCTTCCAATGTAGAACTGCTATAAATATTTTTATACATGTGAATCCTTTTCCCATTTTTATGATGTCTTTGGGATACAGACCTCAAAGTGGTATTGATGCTGACTTGTAGCATGTTCCATGAGAGCCCACTTTTTTTCCTCTCGTCCCTTTGAAGTGTTTCCCAAAATTTGATTTTCACAAACCCTAGAAAGAGGGGTGATGGGAGTTTCAATGAAGATGGCTACCTGAGGTCAACCACCCAGCTCCCATATACCTATTCTAGCAAAACCCCCAAATTTTCACCAGCTTGAATAATGATAAAAATTCCACGAGAAATTATATGACTTCCATCCCAGAACTTTACAGTCATCCAGAAGCCCATGGATAATAGAAAAGGGGTCTTCCAGGAAGGCCTTTGCAGGTGTAGGCCAAGTAAGCAACAAGTACCCCCACCAAGGTAGCCAGAGACACGTAGACTCCAAATGTCAGGGGAGATTAGTGTAGTACAGTAGTTCTTAAGACCAAGAAATCTTGGCCCCAGGGGATCCTGAGTATCTAAAAACCTGTATTAGATATAGCATAGAGCAGCAGTTTTCAACCTGTGGGTTGTGACACCTCTGGGAGTCAAATGACCCTTTCACAGGGGTTGCCTAAGACCATGGGAAACACATTTCCCATGGTTTTAGGAACTTAGACACCACTCCTCTGTCCATCTCCTGGTGATCTGCCCACATATGAGTATTAAAGGTCACAGCGTTAGGAAGGTTGAGAACCACTGGCATAGAGAATCCTAAAGGTTAAAGATCCTTGACCTGTCCATGCATGGTAGAAGTCAGCCTTTGTACCCAAGTGACTCAGTGATACCAAGCAAGGCCAACCACCCACTCCATCCAAAAGCACTTGTTGCTGGTGAAACTGCTCCTAACTCCTTAATTCAGGAAATAAAAATGAAAGATAAATAAATCTAAAGAAACACTAGCGTCAAAAATCCTTTAGGTACAGAGTCCATACTTGTAATTACATAACTCCAAGCAGAGACTCAAAAGGAAAATAAATATTCTCTAAAATGATGACTTTGAATTCCTAGAAAAAATGAAGTGTGCTTTTAAAGAAGAAAAAGAAAAACATTGGAAGGAAAACACTTCACTTAGAAGAGAATGTGGTAAACTTTACCTAAGTAACAAACTCCTGAAAACTATAATTAAGCAAACTAAAATTAGTGATTCCATCAGACAGCAAGACATTGGGCCATGGGTCAAGGAGAATTTACGAATCATTGAACTCCCTGAGAACCATAATAAACAAAAAAGCTGAACAACCTATTTCAAGAAATAAAGGAAACTTTCACAGGTTAGAATTGTTGCAATGTGAATATAGAAAAACTTTGCTATTGTTACTGGAAGTGAGGGGCAGAGGCGTCCCAGGGATGTCATAGCCAAAATACAGAGCTCCAAAGCCGAAGGAAAAACATTGTTGAGCTTCTGTGGTGAAGGAACTGTAGTACAGATCATGTAAGACTTAGCAGCTTGGTAGTGTGGTGCAGTGGAAGGAGTACTAGGCCTGGAGTTGGATCACTGAATCCAGCCTCTCAGATTCTTACTAGTTGTGCGATCCTGGACAAGTCATTTAACCTTTGTCTGCCTCAGTTTCTTAAACTGTAAAGTAGGGATGAGAATAGCACCTACCTCCCAGGATTTTAGTAAGTATTGAAGAAGATCGCATTAATGAAGGGCAATGGCCAAAAAATAAGGTATGCTGCAATGTTTGAGTATAATTGTAGGTAATTATATGGGCGAGATGGGATAGATGTTAATTGAACTGCTTTCAAAATCTATAGAAAGGCAGATTTAAGCACATGGAGGTGCTCTATGTCATGCAGTGCTAACATTCTATTGAGGGAGAGTGGGGGGGGGGTGGAGAAGCAAGTTATTCAGGACCTTGATGTCTTCCAAGAGAATTGGGATTGAAGGGGTTAAATAAGAAAAAGGCCCTGTGGATAGATTGGTTCTGCTCCTAGGGCCTAAAGAAGGGAAAGAAAATAAAAGGAATGCAGTGGTGTAGAAAGAAGGATCTAAGGGGTGGGTCGGTGGCTCAATGAATAGAGCACCAGCCCTGGAATAGGGAGAACCAGAGTTCAAATCCAGCACCAGACACTTAACACTTACTAGCTATGTAACCTTGGGCAAGTCACTTAACCCCAGTTGCCCTACCTTCCCTCCTCCAAAAAGCAAAAATAAATAAATAATAGAAGGGGCAGCTAGGTGGCGCAGTGAATAGAGCACCGGCCCTGGAGTCAGGAGTACCTAAGTTCAAATCCCACCTCAGACACTTAACACAAAAAACTAGCTGTGTGGCCTTGGGCAAGTCACTTAACCCCAACTGCCCTCAAAAAAAAAAAAAAGCTAAATAAATAAATAATATAAAAAAGTATCCAAACATGGGAGGAAGGAATGGGGAAATTTTGTTTTTATTCAAAATAGACAAAAGCAAAGTTACATACACACACTTTTACAAACTAACAAGCAGGGATTGGGGCTGGGTAGGGGCTGGGTTCAGAAGAATCCTAGCAGGGAGGGAAGAGCTGAACCACAAACAAAATAAACTTGATCCTGAGAGGGGAGAAGGGGAGGTTGAAAGGACAAAGACCTTTGATCTATAAGGGTGCCCACCAATTGGAGGCTGCCTGGACAAGATGCAGGACATGAAGGTAAGAGAATATTGCTCCGTGAAAAGCAACGGGAACATTTTAAGAGCTTTCTGAGTAGTATGATCTGACAGCTTAGACGATGACCGTGACTAGGCAGATCAATGCAATGGTCAGCTATGTCTCCAGAAGACCAGTAGTGGTAAGTGATGGCCTCCTTTCGGACGTGGCTGCCATGGGTTCCTTTTACTTGACTGCTCACTCGTTACAGTCTGCCTCCAGAGCCCCCAAAAGTTACTATACTGGTGGGAAGTACAGGTTAGACCCTCAGTTTCCCCGGTCCTCTGTGTAGGTTATTTTGATTTTTCTTGTCTTTTAAACTACTTGGTGGTGTTTCTATCTCTTCCCTAAGCACTTGTTTAGAACTTTTATAATTTTCTTGATCTCACCCCCACCTACCTTCCCTTTAGCTTTTTCTAATCTTGTTTCACAAATAGGCCCTATTCACTGATCTACCCTGTCAATTTATTTGTGTTTACCTTTTTCCCACTTACTCTTTTATTTGCCTTTCCTTAATCTGTCATGAGCTCTCTTTAAACTTTTCTTCCTAATTCACATTAGTCTTTATTTCTTGTTCCTTATCATTAGCCCTCTTGGAGAACAGGGGTCAAACCATGTCCTTCTTAATTGTCCGTGGTTCTCCTCCTCTTTCAACCTGGAACTAGAATCTGGATTCATCAGGGCCGAGAGATTGTTCTTCAAATTTTCCTCCATTTCTCCAAATTTCTTGTAGCCAAATTTAAACTTCAGCCCACTTTTAAGAGGTCAGGTTGAGTGAAAGGTTGGAATCAGAAGCCAGATTGTAAGAGTTTGAGGAGGGAGTAATGAGGATATAGGAACAGTTATGTATAGGTAGTTTTTTCAGGAATTTGGTACTAAGAGAAAAAAAAAGGTTGCAGATGGTAGTTTGAGAGGATGGTAAGACCTAAAGAATGTACTGGTAATGAGGAAGAGGTGTTGAGGAAAAGAAGATGATGGAGAGGGACAAGTTCCCAGAAGAGATGGGCCAAGATGTGATAAATCTCAAGAAGAGCAAAGCTTAGCCTCAGCACTACTTATTCTTTTTTAGAGGCTAAAGTAAAGGAGAGGACAGAGTTAAAAGGGAGTTTGATGATGTAGAGCATGTGTTGTTTGGTCATTATTTCTATTACTTATCTTTTCATATGTGTTAGAATGTAAGCTCTCAGGGGGACCTATTTTATACATACATACACATATACATTTGCATACATATACATATACTGTATCCAAATAGATAGTCGACACTGTGATAAATCCATTAACTTTTGATACACGAAACGGGCCCAGTAAAAGTCACTAGAATTCATTGAGGGAATGGGGTGACAGATCTTCACTGTAAGGGAACCGCTGTGGTCACTGTGTAGAGGATGGATTGGTGTGGCGAAGGGACTTATGGCAGAGATCAATTAGTAGGTTGCCAGGTGAGGATTGATGAGGGCCTGAAATAGGGAGTTAGGTGTCTGAGTGACAGTGAAGAGAACATCTGAGATATTGGGGAGGTAGAATCTAGAAGATCTGGCAACTGACTGGACGTGGGAAGTATCCCTTTATTTTGCCCTAGCTAAAAATAATAGTTAACACTGATCACTAACAATCGCTAGTGACTTCTGGCACAGTATGTGGAGAGTTAGATCGAGGTCTGTTTTTGGTGGTGATAGGTGAAGTTTTCTTTGGCTCCTTGAGGTAATGATGGCGTTGGAGACAGTTCCCAAGGATTTGCAAAATCTGTGAGCTTGTCTCCTCTGTTTTTTGGTCAAGACTATAGACCTGTTTGAGTACGATGGCTGTGATAATTGTGACTCATACCTACAGATGAAAGGCAACCGAGAGAAGGTATATGACTGTACAAGCTCTTCTTTTGATGGGATCATTGCAATGATGAGTCTGGAGGACAGCTGGGTCTCTAAATGGCAACGAGTCAGTACCTTCAAGCCTGGAGTTTATGCAGTGTCTGTCACTGGCCACCTGCCTCAAGGGATTGTTCAGGAACTGAAGAGCTGAGGCGTGGTCTACAAATCAAGAGACGCAGCAATAAAGACTTAGTGAACCCTCAAAAAAAAAAACAAAACAATTGCTAGCCTTAGTTGCTAATAAGGGCTAACACCAATATCTAATGGTAATAGCTGACATTGATAACTAATAATGACAGCTAATATTTATATGGGGCTTTAACGTTCACAAAGTGCTTTACAAAGATCATGTCATTCAACGCTTGCCAGAACCACTAACGGAGGTTCTGTTTTCATCATCATTTTACAGTTCAGAAGGCCAAGTCTCAGAGAGCTTAAGTGACTTGCCCAGGTGTTGTGAGGCAAGATTCAAACCCAGGACTTCCCAGCTGCAGCTTAGGGGCTCAAATCCCACATCCAGAGCATTGTGCTCACTTCTGGGCACTGCCATTTAAGAGGATGCTAACTAGAGAGCATCCAAGAGGATGGCTGTGATGAAGGGAATGGCTTTGTTCTGCTTGGCCTCAGATGGCAGAACTGGAAGCAAAAAGGGGTGAAATGGCAGAGAAGCAAGTATAGGGTCATTTAGAAAAATCCCAACTATTCTAATAGAGCTCCCAAAGTCAATAGGCTGCCTTCCCAGGTAATGAGTTCCCTTTCTTTGGAGGTCTTCAAGCAATGGTTAGATAGTCATCTGTGGGGCATATTACAGGGGAGACATAAACAGTCATGTTGGTTTAGACTACATGACGTTTGAAGCACCTTCAATTTAGATTCTGTGATTGTCCCTGCAACAGTGGAATTGGGCAGAGTCCCAGAGCCAGTATGGTGGAGTAAGGCAGGAACTTGCCTGAATTCTCCCAAATTCCCCTCCAGTCAACTTTAAAACAATGCCTCAAAATGAAATCTGGAGCATAGAACCAACAAAAGGATGGTGTGAAACAGGTTTCCAGCCCAAGACAACTTAAAAGCTTGACAGGAAAGTTTTCTCACCAAGGTAAGAGTAGAGCACACTCCAGTGCAGGCGACCTGCACAAGCTAGCAGCAGGTTGCACCCAATAGAGAGGCAGCAAGGAGGACTTGTGCACTTGCACAAGCTAGCAGCAAGGCCTCATACCAGAAAGCCAGTGCAGGCCTTGGGGGCAACTGAATCAGTAGCCGTGATTCCCAGAGCTCTCAGCTCACAGACAATAAGGGGGCTGGGCAGCTGGTCAGAAGGAAATTACAGGGGATACTTTGCTGGCTCTGGGTGCAGGACTCTTTTGCATTGCCCAAATAGGGGATGTGGTTGATAGACCCAGGACACAGTCCCAGCCCCATAGAGCCACAGTCAGGATTACACAGGAGCTTCCACACTAAAGGACTGGAGGACTTAGATATTCTAGAAGGCCAAGGAGCTGAGATGACAACTAAGAATCACCTACTCAGTAAAACTGAGCATAATCCTTCAGGGGGAAAAAATGGATATTTAATGAGATATAGGACTTTCAAACATTCCTGATAAAAATACCAGAGCTGTTCTACATGGGAAGATGATACTTGTAACTCTTTAAGAACTTTATCACTGTTAGGGCAGCTAGAAGGTGCAAGTGCAAGTTGACTGTGATGGATATGAAAAAAAACCAATAAAATAAGGAGTAAGAAAGAGGGACGTGCCGGGAGCAGTGAAGTGAATTATCTCACATAAAAGGCTGGAAAGACATTATGGTGAAGGGGAATTATGTGGGGAGGGTAGCAGGTAATCATGTAATGCTTGAACCTTATTCTCATCAGAATTTACTCAGAGGGAGTAACACATTCATTTGGGTATAGAAATCTATCTTAGCCTATAGGGAGTAGGAAGAAAGGGGGATTTGGGGTGGGGGGGGAGAACGGATAGAAAGAGAGGGTGGTTGGGGGAGCAGGTGATCAGAAACAACTGGAATTATTTGCAATCTTCTTGGCTGTTCCCCAGGATTCTGGATAGAGACACTAAGAAGATCTAAACCTCCAAAAGCAGGCGTTAAATTCGAATGGAATTTAGGTGGGAAGTAGCAAACTTCTTTCTGGGACTGTTCTTCCAAGTCCCAGGTGTTTTGCCAAATTGGTATCAAAGAGTTTGTCTGTTAGTTATTCAGTAACTCCAAAGATCGCTGAAAAGAAACTAAAAAAACTAAAAAATGTAAAAACCAGTGAAGAACCTCTAGGAGAAATGATGAGATTTACCACCTCATCACAGCAGGGAGGTGAGGGGATACTAGGAAAAAAATATTGTCTACCTTGTCGGGCATGGTTTCTGCAGTGGGTGTTTTTCCACTATCTCAAGAGAGAGGGCTCATTCTCAGGAATTAGTGTAATGTTAACACAAAAAGTATTAGCAAATACAAATATATTTAAGAAGTAAGTGGACTTTTGAAAGGATATTCGGGTACAGAGAACAATACCTTCCTTCCATTTTTACTCTGCTTAATATTATAACAATGACAAATAAGACTTATAAGCAAATTTTTGTTTTGTTTTATTTTTTAAAGGAAAAATAAAGGAAACCTAAGCTTCCATTCTAGTCTTTACAGCAGAATTTTGCAAAGTCTTCCTTCCCTCCAGCCCTGCTCCCAGAAACATACTTACCATATAGTCTGGGGGAGGAAGGAGTTCCTTTAAATCTTGAGCCAGTAAGTCCCAAGGGTCTGAGGGTGGGCTGAACCTCTACACGCCTACCTCCCTCACCTGTGTTTTTTCATTCCTCCTGGCTCTCAGACATCTGTTCACTTCAGCCTAGATTGAAGCTCCCGCCTCAGAAACATCATCCTGTACCTCATGCCTATTAATTAGTCCTTGTGGACTTTCTGCCCCCCATCCTCCACTCCCACAAGGCATTGAAAGAAGCTGAAATGAGTGAAAAGTGCTGGATGAGAGGGAGGAACGTTGCTAATGATGCAATCTGGGCAGTTCTTTACAACCTTTTTTTTTAACTCATGGGTTATTTAATCAGGGAAAAACAGCACCACCACCACCCCCCACCAAAAAAAACACAACAATATTCAGAAAAGTGGTTTTTGATGGAGTTGTTTTTTTGTTTAATCCTAGATTGCCTTTCTTTTTATTATCTGTAAAAGATGGCAAAGAATGTGTATTTGGGCAGAGATGGATCAAACTTTCTCCTGGCCCAAATGAACTTTAAAACTTCTCTACTGATTAAACAACTGCTCAGCTTCATTCTTTGCTTAACCCTTTGGGGCTGGTCATCAACCTTTGACCTCAGTACTCCCCTTCCTGGCTCTACGGGCCACCCCCAAGCTCCGGGAATTTCAGCCTATGTGAAGGGAATGAATCAGTGCCCAAGAATACACCAGTCTCCATTTTCTCCAGTCTGAAGAGGCTATTAGGCACCATGCTTTTTCATGGGGAAGGACCTGGAGGCGATGGAGCAAGGTAAGAGGAATCTCTGTGTAACATTTCCTCAGTGGGATTTCTGACTTTTAAATGGCAGTGTGTTACCTTGGGAGAAATGACAGCCCTGACCTGGCTTGCTAGGTTCAGGGGAGTGACCCCTTCTATACACCAAAGGTCTCTTTGGAAGGTGGGATCCTGAAGCACTTTACCCCGAGGGTTGGGGTGAAGCTTTTTCGTAGAATGGGCTGGTAGACGTAGAACTGGAGAGGCCCCTCGTTTCACAGCTGAGGGCGGTGCAGCAGTCATTTTCACGGAGGGAGTCACTGTCACCAGGGTATTCCCTCTGAGAAGCTGCAGATCAGGCAAGATTTATCTCTAATAGACTCCCTCTCCTCTCCGTTTCTTCTGTGTTGTTGTTTTAGTCATTTCAGTCTTCATGACCCCATTTGGGGTTTTCTTGGTAGAACTACTGGAGTGATTTGGCCATTTCCTTTTCCAGCTCATTTTACAGATGAGGAAACTGAGGCAAACAGGGTTAAGTGACTTGTCCAGCGTCACACAGTTCAGTCTGAGGCCAGATTTGAACTCATATCTTTCTGACTCTGGGGCTGACACTCTTGCTGTTCCACCTGGTTGCCCCTTTCTGCTCCCTTCTCCCAATGCCTTCCCCTTCTCTCCTTTTTTCTACACTCTCAGAGATCCAAAACTAGATACTCAGTCTTGCCGTACCTTGCAATACCCATACTACAAAATCCTCACTCTGAAGCTCCCAATCAAAGTGCCATGTCATTAAAACTGCCAACCAAACGGAGTTTCTAATTACTTGAGTATACAGGGTGAAACATTTTTAAAATGTCATTTGCCTTTTCTGAGTCCCCCCCCACCCCGTTCATATATACCAGAACAAAGATGACTTCTCTTACCTACTTCTGAAAGGTTGGGTGCCAGACTCCCTACCCACTATGGAGGGTTCCAAGGTTGGGAAGGCTGTGGCGGTTTGGGGGAGGGGTGAGTCAGTGGCCAGAATTTTGGATGAGCCTTCTCTCTGTAGACCTGAGTGTATGTTCACATATTTGGTGCCAATGCTAAGAAAATGCTTCTTGGGGACTACATTGGCCCCCAGATATCGTGTTTAAACAGATTCTCTAGTAGCATGTTCCCGAGACCTTTTTGAAGTAAGAAATGGGAAGTTATCAGTAAGCATGTTCTGCCCAGGGCAATGCAATAAACTAGTCATAGTCAGTGGTACTGATCCATCAGGCTAGTCCTTCATCAGCCAGACTGCCACGTGGTTCCAACCTCTCACCAATCTCTGATGTCAGCAAAGCAGGCCATTTTCTTTTCCCTCTCAATTTTCTGTGCTTGCTTCTTCAACTTGCAGAAATTGTTTGGCAATATGGTCATCAGCACTCTTCCCTGACTGCCTGTGGATACCTCTGTGTGTGACTTTTCTGGGACCTTGGGAAGTTGACATTCCTGAGGGAACAGACATGATAGATGTTGGGGTGGGGAGGAAAGACTCAAGTTTCAGAGTTAAGTTTAAGTGGCCAAAGGAGTGGTTGGTTGGTACATTATTAAATCAAATAATGTATGTAAAGTGTTTTGTAAACTTTAAAGCACTATATAAATCCTAGATGATGATGATGATGATGATGATGATGATGATGATGATGATTCAGAACCCAAGGGGCCCCTGATCACAAGTGCCCAAGGTGGTCTAAGAAGCCTTGTCAGTGCTGGGATTCAGTAAGCTGACTAGTTTTCTGTCCCTCCTCTGAACTGGTTGGAACTTGGACTCCCGGGCCAGCAACAGAGATGGAAGATACTGCTGAATTCTCTGTTGAGCCTTCAGGCAAGTTAAATCACAGGGATAAAGAGCTGTAGAAGACTGTCTTCTTTGACCTCAGTACTCCCTATCCTGGCTCTATGGGCCACCCCCAACCTCCAGGAATTTCAGCCTATGTGAAGGGAATGAATCAGCACCCAAGAGTACACCAGTCTCCATTTTCTCAGATCTGAAGAGGATATTAGGCACCGTGCTTTGTCATGGGAAAGGACCTGGAGATGATGGAAGGAGGTAAGAGGAAGGGAAAAGGAAGCTGAAGGCCAACAGAGCTTGGTGCCCTGTATTGGTAGGGGGAAATCTGACTTCTCAGATTTATTTGTGTGTCCCATATGGCTTTGTGTTTCTACCTTCCCACCTTTCCCATAATAACTGTCCTTCCAGTCTGGGATTAGGAGCAGATGTAAAGGAAAAGGGGAAAGGGAGATGGAAGACTTACAGGGTACATTAGAGATCACCTCGAACAGCCTCCCTTACCTATGGTGTCACAGACATTGGGCCCTGCAACCTCTGCTTGGACATTTCACTGATGGGTTTAAAACAAATGATTCTGAATGCTACCCTTTCATTTCTACCCTTTGCCCTGGTCTTGCCCTCTGAGGCCAAGCAGGACAAGTTCTATTCCCCTCTCTCACAATGAAAGTCTTTCAAATAACTGAAGCCGGTATCACATCCTCTCTTTCCTCCGTAAGGCATTCTCAAGACAAGATTCCAAATTTCTTTAATGGTTCAAACTTCATATGGCAAGGTTTCCAGATTCCTCACCATTCAGGTCTGCTTCTGCTGAACATGCTTCCTACAGTTTGTCAGTGTCCCACCTGAAATATGGCACCCTGAACGGGACATGTTTCCAGTTTGCTGGCCTAAATGCTTTGGGGTGTAAAACAAGGCTGCGTGCTTGCTGCCATGCTTTTTAGCATGACGTTTTCAGCCATGTTGTCAAATGCCTTCACCGAAGACAATCATAGCATCAAGGTCAGCTGTTGCACTGATATACTGATTCTTCAACTTGAAAAGGCTACACACCAAGACTAAAGTGGAGGGAGAGCTGGTGCGTGATTTTTTGTGCTCAGATGATTGTGTACTCAGTGCAGCCTCTGAAGGTGAGTAGCAACAAAGTCTGGATTGATTCTCGGCAGCTTATGCTAATTTTGACTTAACAATTAACACCAAGAAACACAGTTGTTCCATAAGCCAGCACCACACCATCTGTATGTTACCATTGGTTACCAGCAAATGGAGAAGTTCTGAATGTTGTGCATAAATTCACTTCCCTTGGCAGTCTACTTTCCAGGGATGTACACATTGAAAAAGAGGTTGACACACACATTGCCATAGCTAGCTTAGTGTTTGAGAGGCTCTGAAGGGAAGTGTGAGAGAGAAGAGGTATTAGGGTGCCTACCAAACTGAAGGTCTACACAGAGTTGTTTGCTGACCTCATTGTTGTATGCCTGTGAAACCTGGACAGCCTACCAGCGTCATGCCAGGAAACTGAATTGCTTCCATTTGAATTGTCTTAGGAAGAGTCTGAAGATCACCCGGCAGGATAAGGTCCCAGAAACAGGCCCTTTTTAGCTCTGAACTGCCAGGCATTCAAACTCTGCTCAAGAATGTGCCACGACTATGGGCTGGCAACATTGTGTGAATGCCAAATGTACAGTAGCCAAAAAGTCTATTTTATGAAGATCTCAGAACAAGCGCTCCCATGGGGGTCACTCTCAAAGTCTCTCTTAAGAACTCTGGAATTGATTGGGTGACATGGGAGACACTGGTATGGGACTGCCCATCTTGGTGTGCCCACGTCAGAGAAGGTGCTGTGCTCTACGAGCGAAGCAGAACTGATGTAGTTCAAAACAGACGAGGGACGTGCAAATTCAGAGAATCCATCCAAATGTTCACACGAACTATTTGTGCCTGACCTGCGGTAGAGCATCCCAAGCTCGTATTAGTCTGATCAGCCACAGTTGGACACGCTGTACCTTGATCTCAACATAGTGATGTCATTTTTGTTCTCTTTGACAACTACCGCCTGAGTATGTGCCAGGCATGTTGCTAAATATCTCATCTGATCTTCACAACAGTTTTGGGAGGTAGGTGCTATTATTAAACCTATTTTCCAACTGATAAAACTGAGGCAGCCAGAGGTTAAGTGACTTTCCCAGGGTCACACAGCTAGTAAGTGTCTGAGGTCGGATTGGAACTCCAGTCTTCCTAAGTCCAGGCCCTAGGCTCTATCCACTGGGCCAGCCGCTTAGCTGCCCTAAACTAGTCTCACAAGGGACAGCCAGTAAAGTCCAGAGTGCCTCTCTCAGACCAAGAAGAATTCTGTTCTTTTGATCACCTCAGTCTAATACAGATTCAAAGTCCAGGGGTCCAGATCACTATCTCACTTAGGTTTAGAAATTCCTTGTAACTCTTGTTTAACCAGGGGCAGCTGGCAGATAGAGTGCTGGGCCTGGAGTCAGGAAGACTCTGGTCCAAATAAGGCCTCAGAAGCTTACTAGTTCTGTGACCCCAGGCAAGTCACTTAGTCCTGTTTGCCTCAGTTTCTTCACCTGTAAAATGAGCTGGAGAAGGAAATGGCAGACCCTTCCAGTATCTTTGCCAAGAAAACCCCAGATCGGGGCGGCTAGGTAGTGCAATGAATAGAGCCCTGGCCCTGGAGTCAGTAGGACCTGAGTTCAAATGTGGCCTCAGACACTTAACATTTACTAGCCATATGAACTTGGGCAAGTCACTTAACCCCAATTGCCCTGCCTTCTCCCTCCAAAAAGCAAAAAAAACCCAAAACAACCCTACCAAAACCCCAGATGGGGTCTTGGAAGAGTAGGACATGACCGAGCAACAGCACCAACTGTTTAACCCTTTGTGTAGATCCTGTGCTCCCAAAGCCCAAATCTGGGCCTGTAACAAAAACAAATAAAAAAACCAGACTCCTCCCCATCTCCACCCCTCAGAAGCTAGGAGAAGGCTAGCTCTAAGAAACTCATTTTGCTCCAAATGCTGTGGGAAGGAAGGTGAGCAAAGACAGTAAGTAGCTAAATGAAGAAAGTCAGACCATTTCCTTCCATCCTCTGTGCCCACACTCTTGCTTTTATTATGCTAATTGGTTAACAACAAAGCCCTGAATTTTTGTCCAGCAAAACCTTGCAAACTCCCCTATATCTGTCTTGGAAAAATGCTGTGGGTGGACCATGATGCTACTGAAACCAGTTACACAGAAAGATGAAAGCTGCTGTTTTGACTTTAGGAAATTTTGAAGTGATTTTAGTAATCCCCAAACTCTCCTGGAAACAAAGGCTTATCTTTTTAACATCGGTATGCTTCCAGTGATTCCCAAAGGGCCACATACAAGTCAGGGGATAGCACCACCGGTGAAAAATTAAAAGTCACCCAAGGCATGGTTGGGGGGGCATGGTTAGGCTACATCAGGTTAACTCGATGGATTTCACAGAAGTAGCAATGTTTATGGTATCTGGTATCTGGGGACCATCCTGTGGAGGGCATGAGTCACATAGGACAAGAAGGTGTGGGTGCTCTGAAGTGTTGGAGGGAATTACAAGGTTATAAGTCTATCAATATCAAAGTATTGAAAACCTGGAGAAGGTCTAGCAGAGGATGACCAGGATGGTAAGGGGAGTAGGGACCATATCATATAAGGATTAGTTGGAAGAAATGGGGATGTTTATCCTAGAAATAATAAAAAGTAGAGTGAGCTACCTCAGGACCCAGTGAATTTGCCATTGTTGGAGAGTCTTTGAGGGAAGGTTGAATGATCAGTAGTTGGGATTATTATTTTTTTTTGCCTTTTTTAAAATTTGTTTTCTTGTTTACATCATTCATTTTCATGACATTTTTGAATTACATATTTTCTTCCCATCTTTCCCCTGCCCCAACCCTAAAACAGCAATCCCACTGTAAAGGCCCTCCCATGCTCTGCTCTCTTACTTTC